>CAXKVY010001674.1:0-309720 GCA_964058915.1 Tetropium fuscum
CGACGCTGCCGTAAAGGTATGTAATTAAATAAGCTAGCCTAGTTTAAAAAATGTAACAGGAAAAATGACAATACTAAATGTCCTGCATTTATTTCAAGATGGAATTAAATATCAAAAAAAAATTCTTGTAAAAATCTTTATTTTTATATAAACGGATTTTACATTAAAATTAAAAATTTTACATTAAGTGCCTGGATAATGCGGGCCGTTGAAAATTTTCAAAATTTTCGCCTGCGGCGCAATTTTCCCACCGCACCTGCCACTGTATAGATTTGTTGTGTGCCCCCCCAAAATCCAAGTCTGGTTACGCTACTGCCCTTTACTTCTCGTAACGGAATATTCACTATTTGATTGTGAGTCTGCTGTAAAGCCTTTCAGTTCTGTTAAGGTTGTGCATAATTGATTGAATTACAGATTGAAGAAATAAGTATTATGGCTGATATTCCCACGCACTCCAGTAATTCCATTTGATGCGTCCTAGGAGATACTGTAGGGGGCCCAGGCAGTAAGTCCGGACTGTCAGTTAGCTGGCTCCGGGCCAACGCTCCAGTCACGTTCCCGGTCATCTGTAATGTCACTGCGTCCTCTTTATTAGCCATAACAACCATTTCTGAGCTAAATGCATTCCAGATGCGGACTCGTCCACCTCCATTTTCTATTCCTCCGACAAGAACAGGATATCATTGGAATTTATAAACGATCGTACTAACATGCTGTAATATCCGCTCACTAACTGTTTTCTGTTTGATTTCGACCGGCTAAATCGTATCTACATTTTCAGTGATTCTACCGTTTAATCTCTAGAAACTGTGATTCTAACGCATATCATACAGAGGAAATCTGAACATAAACAAATCTACATTTGAAGGCATTGCTATTGTCTAAATATTCATTCATAAGTGAATGTTCATTTAGAAAATGTTTGAGGAGGGTATTTCCGTATCAAATTAATTTTGTTCTATGGAGCGCTAATAGGGCGGTCAACATATTATGTTAAAATCGGAACTCTGAAAAAAAGGGCCTACTAAATGTATCTACTTTTTACTCAGAAAAATACTCTCCTCAGATAATTGTATCTACTGTTTTGCGTTTAGGATATACCAATATGAATAAAAGCGAAAATGTTTCGTCCTATTTGGAAACACGAAAACCCTGTATTGAAAAATAAAATATGGTCATTATTTCATGCACACTGTAACAGTCATAATTTCAGCACCCTGTATGCACTTACCTATATATATTAATTGCCTTTGTCACGCCGGTAAATACCCTTAAGGCCACTGTATTTGGTTTTAGCATATTTTACAGCTATTAATTTAAGGAGTGGTATTTATTCACACAGACAGACTAAGTACACAAATTATAACAATAAATAAGAGAGAGGGTTGTTTGAGAATTTACTTTATTAACAACTGCTTGAAGTAAGAAATAACATTTTATATTCAAATTCAAATCTAGTAATTTTAATTATTTCAATTTGGCTAATCAGATCAGTTTTATCAAGGAGACAAAAAGAAGTCCTTTTTTTGTGTATAATTGGAAGCCATGACAGGATAGTGAATTTTAACAGCTATTTTCTACATTATCCTGACTCAAAATGTAAGGAGGCCTAATAAGAGCTAAGGTATGTAACAACTAATACCTTCACAGAGTGAATCGGAGCCCCTCAAAGTTGGACATTGGTTCGCTAGCAGTATTCTCTAGAGTGATATCCGAGAGCAGTCAAAGACGGTTTGTGTACTTAGTCCCAACTGTGAGTACCACTTTCTTTATTTATGATAGCGTTGTGGAGGACACCTTTGTCTCACGTTATGGCCACGACACTACCTACTTTCCTAGGTAGTATATTGTATTAGTATTGTAGGTTTCATTATTACAAGTAAGATCACCATTTATATTAGATTTCGACTTGTCTCTGTTGTACATTGCAAAAGAGCGCGACTTGTAGGCATTTGTAGGTTAATATTAGTGTCAAACTCATCTGTCACCACAGATCTTCACACACTGTCTTGGTTGTTCCAAATTGTGATTTCGCTGTCTCACACAGTGCTGTGACACATTATTTGTCCGTGTTACATTTACCTTTATTTGTGTTTATACATATTTATATTTACAAATACCTTTATTCATATATCTCTATAGCCATTTACATTTACATTTATATATTATTATACTTGAATTCGGATACAGTGTGTTTTATTTGCGCCTGCCACATATCTTGCCAGCTGTGTATTCATTTATCAATTTGGTTTTGCCGATTTCACTAAAATCGGATGGCGCCTGGGCTGGTTTACTTATGCGCAGAGAAGAATTAAATTGTCCGGAGTTTACTTTAAATACGAATTCCGAACTCACGACCGCTTCCGTAAAGACGAGCAGCCGGCCTCTGTGACATTGCCTGCAACACCTATTTAGTGTCACAACACATAATCCTAATTTGTTGAAAATCCCCAATTTTATTCGGAGGGCAAAAAAAATCATCAAATATTAAACAACTTTCAAAATGTTCGTCTGTCTGTCAGCATACCTCGCTGTTGTTAACACGTTCGTTAGTGAAATTTTCAAATAACACTGATGAATTTTGAGATCTGATTGATAACTTGGATGATTTGATATTTTGAATCGAAATCTGTATCTCGAGATTTTTGGGGTAACAGATCTAGTATGTTTGGTCAAAATGAAATGGATATTCAAGATGGCGGCTCCAAGATAGAGGACAGTTTTGTCATTTATGGTCTGCGTCAACTCAAAATCGCTAACTCGGGAATTTTTGGGGTCGCTGATAAACGATTTTTTTGCCAAAATCAATATTCAATGTGGCGGCGCCAATAAGGCGGATGTTTTTACCATTTATGATCAGAAACGATTTTTTCGTCAAAATAAATATTCAAGTTGGCGGATCTATATGATAATCTTTAATATAAGAAGGATTTAAGATAAGAAACAAAGTAAGCAGTCGGTACTTGTAAATCTCTCGGTTCAACTCGGTTTCAAATTAGGATTAGGTTCGGATCAGGACAATTTTACTGAACGTTAGTTATTACTTAGGATAAAGCTGGGATTTACAAATTTATTTTAGATAGAGGTACCTAATATAAAAAAGTGTAATGGTAGTAGATATATTTACGCAGAAAAATAAATCTTTGTAGATTTGTCTTAGGTGCCTACTAATTTTATATCGTCACCACGTCGGACCGGTAAATGAAATAAAATAAATTAGATCCCCAAGTTATCACGGCCTTTTGGTTATATTACTCCTGCGACAATAAGAATAAATAGCATAGATAGCATAAGAAAGCATAGATAGCATAGATAGCATAGCGCATAAGGTAAGCTATTACAAATATTAAGAGCTAAAGAACTAAACAAATTTGGCCTATGATGAGGAGCTAAATTATTTTAGGCTTTAGGCTTAGGGGAATATAACTTCTCTAAAAGTAAAAGCTTTTGTAAACAAGGTTTATTTCGGTGTAATTCATTATGGATGTTACTTGATCGTGTCCTGTCCTGCTTCGATGTATGTATAATCGTAGCAGCAGGAGACACGATATTAGATTGCTTAAAAAGACCCATAGTTGATTAAATGCCATGGGATCTAAATCTAGACACACCTCTAGGGATTCCCTGAAGTGTTTCACAGATGCGCCACGTAAATCGGATGTTACCCGTGAAGCGTGTTCTACCAAAATCGTATTAAACACTCCTATATATATATATAGATACCTAATACATTTTGGAGGTTGATTATTCTGCTTTAGTTAGCATGCACACCCTTTTTCATAGTCCAAATTATTTTTTGTTGTTTGTTTAGATGTGTTTGTATTTCAGCAAATTTCCAAGAATATTTTTAGCAGAAAATATAGGGACAAAGTTTCTAAATTATCAGTAACTTGATCCCAACCTAGATAAGGAATAATAGCTAAATAAACTAGGATCAAAATAGCACAGCATTAAGAAGAGCAGCAGGCTCGCTCAGTCGGTGGCATTTTGATGTCAGTAAGAGAGTTTTAGTACATATCGTCGCCTTTATCACGAACTGACCTAACTAGCATTTGACAAATTTTACAGGCGAGCTAAAAAATTAAAATGAGTTAGTTTTAAGTCACTGTAGTCAGTTTAGTTTCGAAGCTGTGAACGTCTTTTTCGTAATCAGTTAGCTACTGTAGCTGCCTTTGTGTAGACATTACTGGCATTTATGAGGATTTATTCATATTTTTGATTTTTGATTTTATAGGTAGATATGCCACTACGTGAGAAATATATCTTGGGTTATGTTATAGTTAGGCCTCAGTATTGATAATATTTTGATTCCGATTTGACTTAGATATTTTTGAAATTTGAAAATAAGAAAGAGTCAAAAAATGTACCCAAATTAATGTAGGCTTGCAGAGAATTAAACAAATATTGAAGTCTGTGAAATAATAAAATAACAGTTGTGTTATATTGTAATAAACTTCAATAAAAATAATAAATAAAAATAATGCTCCACAAAACGTTGGATTAATAAAGCTATAACCCTTCATATTTAATTTTTATATTTAGTACTGTTATTAATTTTAAAAGCGATAATAATAACAAACTAAGCCATTTAATGGGGAAAGGTCTTATAAAACTGTTGAATGTCGGACGAACGGATGACGGGTGTAGGACCTTCGCATAACGAAACTAAATCAGTATATTTTTTTTGTAAGTTTGACAGGCCCTTTATTTAGTCTACAGCAGAAGCTGTGAAAGAGGTGGTGAGCAGCATCATTCAGGGTTTTGAGTTTGAGGAAGAAATGCACTTAGTTGTTTTATGTTATCTCACTAAAGCATTTGACTGCGATCCCCATCATCTAATTTTATTGAAGTTATCATGTTATGGCATAACGGGAGTGGCTTTGTCACTAATTAAATCATATCTAAGTAATAGAAAACAATGCTTAAGCATTGATGTTATTACTTCACATCTAAGTAAGATACAATATGGTATACTCCAAGGGTCAGTCTTGGGGCTGCTATTATTTATACATGATTTTAACAATTAAAAATCTCATCATAATCTATTCTATGAAGCATTTAAATAAATTGAAATAGGCTGAAGTCTTAAGTCCTTTATGTTTCTTAATACACTTTTAAGTTCTATGGCATCACTATAGTGGGTAAAAATAGTGGGTTAAACATTTTGTCATTAACATGGAAAATAATTATTATCACTAACATGGACAATAAAATGCATAAGTTTTAGCTCTGCTAATAGCTTTACATAATACTACAAGTACCACTAAGGACGTACAAATCATAAAACTAAAACATTGTTACATTTTTTTAGTTAAATTAACTAGTAATGAAATGTACCCAAAATTTAAGAATGACCCATATATGCATATACTGATATTTGCTCCGTTTTCTATGCCTTGTCAATATTACCCCCTCCCCACCTGTCAGACCAATCAGACCTGTATTCCCAATCCTAAATTGAAGTATTAACCCCCCCCCCTCTCTCTCAAAATTCCCTTCACACCCCTAAATTCCTTCCAGCTCTTATTTTTGCGAGTATGACTTGAGGAGGAAGTATTTTGTAGATGTAATAAGAAGTAATAAGTAGGTACCCACATACAAAAAAAAATTACATAATTAGATATACAACAGGAGATTTATTGGAGGAAAAATCATTGGTAGATTGGTAGTCAACTGGAAAAAAAAGTAAGTACGTTGTAGTACGAAGATGCAATGTATAAAAAATACCCCGTAGCAATGTCCTTTTTATTTTACTCTCCTTCGTTTGTCTGGGACTGTAGAAGTTCCTAGCGTAGGATATTTAATGGACGATGATGGTCCAGGCTCGGGCTTTTCACCACTCGGAGTGCAGGCTGTGATGCCATCCAGTTATTATGTTGAAAAATAATGCATAAATTACCTTCTGAAGTTTCACCTGCCTCTGACAGTGGTGCAGCAAACGGAGGATCACCTTCTTGCTCATCGATGTGAGTTTATTGGAGTTTTCATAAAAGTTGGTAAACTTTGACTTTTTCGACTGACGATGGCGACCTTATAAATCGGTCTAATTTGGAAGTTACGGACGTTTTGGACGCAGATTTTAATGCTCTTCAACTTTTAATACAGTAATATTTTCCATACGATGTGTCGTTTGCAACATATGAGCGGAAAACCTGAAAAACTACCTTTTACCGGACTCATGTTACCGAAAAACTTCCATTATTTGATCATACTGGAGCTAATACTACTTATACTGGAAATATGTCTTCCTATCACATTTCGATAACAATCGATATCAACAAAAATCTTGCTAACCAAA
Organism: Tetropium fuscum; assembly: GCA_964058915.1. Taxonomy (NCBI): domain Eukaryota; kingdom Metazoa; phylum Arthropoda; class Insecta; order Coleoptera; family Cerambycidae; genus Tetropium; species Tetropium fuscum. Next base: position 6,299 of record CAXKVY010001674.1, read on the forward strand.
ACGAACGAAAATTTTAATGACGAATTTCCGAAGAGATTTGAATGTGTGAGAACTAATCATTTGTTGATATTTTCTCCAAAATTGTCTTGGGAGTTTTGGCCTTCTCTGACATTTTTCAAGAAAATACTTACTATAACTCGCAAGACATTTATAAAATTAAATTTATCTATGCTAAATAGGGTTAATAAAACAGACAAAGCTCTAAGACGCTATCTCTTGTATTAACAAATAATTAAGTGAATAAAAAATTAAGATGTTAAGGAAAGATGAAGCTACAGTCTAATTTCAACTGTGATTCATTACGGTTGCTAGTATGCCCCACAGAGTGTCACTAATTTTCTAAAAAAAGCATTTAAGATTGCTTTTAGATTAATTTCGGTAAAAAATTAAAATATTACCAGCGCGTGGTAATAATGGACACCCTGTATAATGAGCGATTACTCTTCCTATTTTCCAAATAGAGCTGGTAAACCATACAAATTGCGTTATTGAGATTTTTGCCTACGTAATAATTGTCTAATAATAATAATTTCAGGTCTAACTATATGCCAATCTTTCTCTATAATTCCTATAATTCGAAGGAAGCAATAATTCAATGACTACGAATTATTGCTATATTTATATATCTGATATTATTTTATTTTAATGAAATCTGGTAATTAAACTAAATGTAAATATTAATGTTTCACAAGACATCAATGGGTAATATTAATTAAATCGATTCTAGGGGTTAAAGGTCTAAAGGGAGGTCTAGGGGCTAAAGTATATTTCGTAAATAACGGCAGTTCTTTAAACCAACTCTCGCTTTCGCTAAAGTCGATCAGATCGGGTACAAAATTTATCGTCGGGCGTTCGGCGTAATTTAATTTACCCCCATAACAAACATACATAACAAACCTTTACGATAGAGGGCTACTCCTTAATTCGGATTCTTATCTCCTCCGACATATACCTAAGTATACTCCCACTGTACAGATTCTATAAAAATTAACTTCAGTAATACAATAAGCAGGCAATCCTAAGAAAATATAGATTATGATACGTTAAAACCGATACATATAGTCTACAGTTCATATGGAAATGAAAGAGCATAATAAAAGATGGGAGTAATTAAATATGCAAACCATCAATAAATTTAGTCCGGGTGCTTATAAGTAATTTCTATGAACTGCATTATCTAGAACTGCATTCGATATCTCTGTTTCTCTCTCCCTCATATCTGTCATATGCTTTATCTCACTTGCGAGATTATAAAATGTGTCGTGACACGACCTTGAAAAATCACTCTCATGCGGCTAAAGAAGTATTCACTTCAAAAAATAATTAAAAAACCTTTTAACTTAAACGGTTCTATTTTAAATCATCAGTTGTACTACAAGCTACAAAATAATTAGGACACAAACTGGGAACTTCCTGAGATTCTGACATTGGGTAAGAAATTACATAGTGGGACGCATTTGAAATATATTCCCGGCTTGTGTCCTAATTATTTTGAAGTTTTTAGTGCAACTGATGATTTAAAATATAACCGTTTTAAGTTAAAAGTCTTTAACTATTTTTAAGACTATTTTTATTTTGTAGTTTTTAGTTTTCTTAAATTCCACTGTCCACCTCCTGCCTCTGCCTCTATCATCAAACCCTTGTCACCAACATACAAATTTTTGTGGAAAAAGAGTTTGCTTAGAATTAATGCTTTATTAAAAATTCGCTAGGGACATTTCATCCGAAATTGAGAACGACCCATATATTGATAAAATTTCAATGATAACTAAACGCAACATTTGATGCTTCAAACATTTTACTCTACGAGTTCTTCACGTAGAGTGGCTTTTTTTAAATAACAGGCGTCTAAAACTGAGTTTGCAGTTTTCACCAAAGTTGGTTAAAATTGCATTTTTTCGACTGACGATGGCGACCTTAGAAATCGGTCTAATTTGGAAGTTAGAGAGGTCACTCAACGTAGAATTTAATGCTCTTCAACTTTCAATACAGGGATATTTTCCATACGATGCATCGTTTGCAACGTATGAGCGGAAAACCTGAAAAACTCCGATAATTTCGAGTCTTTTCGCGTTTTTCGAGCTGGTGGGTACTACTACGAGGCAGCAAACTTCAGATTCGTGTTCAGCACCCCAAAAAACATATAACTCATAAGAGTTTTCATAAGAGTTTTCACAAAAGTTGGTAAAAATTGCCTTTTTTTCGACTGACGATGACGACATTAAAAATCGGTCTATTAGATCGGTCCACAAAATTTTGCTTTCAACTGAAAATGATAGATCTATAGATATTATAAACCCCTATATGGTAAAAAAAAAAATAGTTATTTACTTTCCGCGTTATTCGTAATAGCAATTACCCCAACGCAGCGAGGCTAGGAAAATGCTCCCACGAGCGAGATTAGGCGGATGACTTCACATGCCAGCTGTATGCGTCAGACTGGATATTATAGTAAGGTTATTGACTATTATGAGCTAGGACGGGTCGGTTATTTGTGCCGATAATTATTGTTATTGCCGATAGTTGTTATGCCGACTAGCTTTCATACCACTGGATTGGGGCTGGTTGAAATCGGTATTTGACGCAAGAAAATACCATAAACACGTCTACCATAACCACGGATACCATAATCACCTCTACATTCGGCAAATTATGTGAATCTCCTTTTTGGAAACCCTCCTCCATATTTGCCAACAAGCAATAAACAAACTATATTTGACGTTCTAAATAATAAAGGCTAGATTACTAGATAATACTGTGCATAATATGCAGACTTCGTTCTAACCAGAACGTCATGGAACAAAACTAACGCTGTACAATACGTAGTGCGGTTGATCTATGGAACAAGCATATGACGTCAAACCAATGACAACGCGTTTATCCGATTCAAATAAAGCAAGCACTTTCTACGGACGCTGTTGTGGTTCGGATTGACTTTTTTTCAGGCACAGTTCTAATATTGCTATTGTTAGGTCAAAAGCTTCATTCCTGACTACTTTTAATGCATATTATTTTTTTTATGGACACACCTATTTGAAAATTATGGAGGCATTCGACACAGAATTTAATGCTCTTCAACTTTAAATACAGTGATATTTTCCGGACGATGCATCGTTTGCAACATATGAGCGAAAAACCTGAAAACCCGTTTTTTTTTTGCGTTTTCGACCTGAAGCGGTACCTTTACGAGGCAGCAAATTTCAGATTCGTCATAAGCACCCCAAAAACCATATATTTCCGTTGAGAAACCTTCTACCGGGACGGTGGTGTTACGAAACAGGCACTTTTGAACACCATTTGATCAGGCTATATGGTTATTCGATTTAATAAGACAGGGTCGTACTCGAAAGCCAGGACAAGGGCTAAAACGATGTAGAAATCCAAGGGATGGGCGTTTTCTTAAGAAGTCCGCTGTAAGAAAGAGGCTATTATAATATCCTGGTAATATTGTAATATCGTAAAACAGACAGAACACGGGGGGGAATTTTACATACAACTTTTATATAAAAGGGGGATGTCAAATTATTTTAAAAAATGTGTAATTATAGAAACGAAAGATTAAAAAGTGCTCTCCAAATATTCAGTATACATATTTTACGCAAAACCAAACGTTACACACTTTACCCCAGGAAAACACAGGGTAGCGGCGCGTCCGTTCCCACCACCACCTCAAATGTTTCCCCAGTATGCCTAATTCATGATTTTGTTCGTTTTAGTTGTTCGCGTTTCCATGTCTTCGTCCTCTGTCCCCCCTTCCAGGTTCTTGTCGTCTGTTCCCTCAAATACCCGTCCCTTATCTTCTATCTCTATTTTGTTTCCAACTGTATTCTTTTCTTTCCGTTCCATTTTGTGTCAAGAGGTCAACGGGATCAAACTCATTATATTCTTTAATAATAGAGTCGCGTTAATTTTATTTTCATTTATTAAAGCATGCATGAAAATAGTATCTATAAAAGCATGTCGCGCTGTAAGAGACGAAATGAAGTAAAGAAACATTTCGAAAACAAGTGCATCTATGCAAAAAAAAGTTCCTTCAAATCGGACCATCTAGGTTCTTATTAAAAAACTTATGTAATAGTATTAGGTATAATTACTGATGCGACTCGATGCGGTGCGATGCGAGGCAAGTACAGAAATCAGCGAAAATAAATCCAATTGCATTCATTAGTCCTGGAACCAGTTCACTTCGAGTACTTCAGTCCTAACAAATCATTTTATATGTTAACGTTCATAGGTCTAAATTAATGAAATAATGAAAGGCTTTGTACTAGTGGGCCAAGTACGAGATGTGGTGCAGGAATAAGCCCGAGCATGAGAACCAGTAATAAAGGACTGCCGGTATTAAACGTGCACGAATGGATTAAAACAAACCACTTATAATTGTTCAATATCCGATACGAAAGTTTGATAAAATTGTTTAATACCACATACAGTATTTCCCAAGATTGTAAGTGGTTGTTTATGTACACTGAACGCAAGGGATTTCTATAAGATGTATTCAGGTGTTCCGAGTTTGCTCGATGCTTTTGGAACATGATTATAATCTTTGTTCTAGGGGTCCCAGCAGAACGGAAGGGGATTGTATTAATTTCATAATAAGATATGTAGGAGGGATTATTTTCTCTGATGCATTAAGCTACTATTAAATGACGTACATGAATTTCTATTTGTAATTACTAGGTATAAGCGTATCATAACATAATGTCTTAGACTAACATCAAGACAAATATTGATTTAGGTATTTACTAATAAAGCTTTTTTCAATTTGTGCAAAATCCATAAAATTAGTACTACAATTTTTTTAGGAAGAGTGGAATGCTTAGAGAAGGTATGTAACATGCGTCACGACTTAGCCAATATTAGTATATTTTTAACTAGATGGATTGAAATTTTTTTGCTTCTCAAAAAAGTGTTCTGAAATAAAAAATACTGTTACATTCGCAACTTTTTGTTTTTCCATTAGAAATAAATTTTAAAACAAAACAAGTACCTATTTATTATTGATATTTATTAATATTATTTTTAAATTATTTCAACCTTTAAAATAATACGATATGAAACAATTGCTTTGAAATTTGAAATTAATCATAATAAAAACCAAAGTACCTTCTCCGATTCTGAGTTATTTCACAGGTTTTTTTATTTTTCAACTCTGCTGCCATATTTTGATTGTACAACTAGTTCGATTTTTCGAACCTAGTTTCGAACAACTAGTTTCGAAGGTCCTGAGGGTGAATGTATTATTGGTATCCTGTGGGGAACCAATGTTGGGATATGTTCTTGGGCCAATATTGTTATATAGTCATGGGCCACTATTGGTATTAGACCTTGGATCAATATTGATGGGCCTGGGACAATATGGGTCCTTGGGTATATACGTTGTTTAGCTAATATTGGTATATGTTGTTGGGCTAATATTGATATATGGCCCTGGGGCAATAATATTGGTATATGTTGCTGGGCTAATATTGGTATACATTGTTGGACACATATTCTGCCGTCGGTAATTAAAAGGCGGCAAGTGCATTTATTTAAATTTTGAGATTTTTGCATTTTTCGACTACCTACTACTCTTAACTAAAATCCAAATTTTTTTTTGGATTTCGTCACCATTTTGGAAGTTAAAAGGCGGCATCTTTTGAAATATACCATTTATTTTTTAAAAATCTTTGCCTAATAATGGATATTTTGTAGTAGAAAGGCGGAATCATACACATATCTATTTATTACTAAGATTTATAACAAATATTCGACTAAGAATTAGACTAGACGTTTGTGTTACTTTTTTTTTGTCCCACCAAGTAAACGCTTTGCCCCTTAAACAAAATAGATCAACCAACTTTTTTTTAAATCACAAATTTTACAATTTTACCATAAGGGAAAGTGACTTACTTGCTAATAAGGAAGCGTTAAATTTATATTATTATAAGTATAAATATAGCTATTGACTAAAAAAATGTTTTATGATTTTTTTCACATGGTTTTACCTGTTTGTAACTATATTCCATTAAAGAAAATGTCCTAGTCCTTCAATAAAAAATATAGCCTTTAAAATTTTTAAAAAATGTAGTAACAATTTTTATTATAAGTGTGTATTTTTTTGTTTCTTTTAAATAATAGTCCAAAATTTATGTAAGTACTATTAAATATGTTTTACTGTAATAATTTTTCGAATTTATAGGTAATGAAAATAAATCACTTGTATTTATTGCAGAAAAGGATTTTATTATTTTAAGCGTACTTTAGGATCAGAAAAAAAATAAATATATAAAAAAAAGAAAATATTGCACTTATTTTTTAATTTGGATACTTACAGTTAATTAATAATATGAAGGTCTCCTACTTAAAATCAAAAAATCCAAAAAAACGTATATATTTTTATTAGTGAAGAACAACATCGTAAAGTTTTTGCCGTTTTTATCAAAACTATGGTTTTGTCACTTGCCACCTTTTAACTTCTGACGGCAGTATTGGTAGGTATATGTAGTTGAACCAATACTGGCTATATATAGTTGTAGCATACTGAGTATATGTTGTTGTGCTGGCAATATTGTTTATATGTTTTGTTTGACAATATAGATATCCGTTGCTGGACCAATATCGCAAAATGTCCACATTTCGAATTGCTCCAATATAAGAGGTAAAAACGAAAGCGGGCATACATATCCTCGTCATTGGCACAATATTGGAACAATATGGTTGTGCTACTTAAATTACATTTGCGCAATTGAGAATTCAGAAAACAAAACATGAAATCCCAAAGCAAATAATCGAGAATTTCCCACATCATCATCAGCCAATAAAAGCTCATTAAAGAACATGCTAGTGTTTTACTTGATATTCTAGTGTGAGCCTACTAAAATTGACTTTATTGGTCAGAAATTATCACACTTAAAAACTGAATATTTGTAAAACTGTAAAATTTTTAAGAATTTTTATTCATATGTAATTAATGAATGCTGTTTATCATTCAAATAAAATTTTAATAAAACGAATTCTAGAAGAAATATAAACACTTACCAACTATATCATCGGTTTGGCAAAGATAGTTTATTACAAAATTGACCTAATAAGCTGCGAAAATGAGCCTTAGATATGAGCTCAACTTTGGCACTTAAAAAAGTTATATTTTTATTCGTGTTTTATTACAAGTCTTATTTTATTACCCTATAAAACAAAATTCATTTATACTACGAAAATTGCTATTCCTTAATTACCCTCGTGTAACACTAGTCGGGGGACAATAAAACGAAATACTCCCAACTTTTTTCGACACCGCGTGCGGCGTTTGACAAATATCTACCATCAGTTATAAAGCGGAGAAAAAAATTGTGACCTAAGTGGAGTGACTGCGATAAATAATATTTAGAATATCCTCCTGAAAAAGTTAATGAAGCGGACAATAAACGGTTTATTATCTATAAAATGTAATTAATTTTGCAACGGGGGTTAATGAGATAGAGAGAAAGTTTGCAACCAAGTATTTATCTCATCATTAATACCACTCATGGTACGCTGGGGGACAGAATTCCAAATTTCGACGTAATTAATTCTTCTTGCAATTTTGCGCTTTCTTGATGGATCACCTACAAGAGAATCGAATCAGTTTCCTCACCTTCCTTCGCACGACGAAATTGTGTCACGAATATTATAGATTTATTAAAATAAACACAATGATACAACCATGCTGTGAGAATGAGATATTTATATGGAATAGTCTTAGTGAATACACAATTATACGATACATCGGTAGATACCAAGAAGATATGCCACAGGGAAAATATGGGACAGGACAGTGTAAATGTAGATGCGTTTGTGCTGCAATTTGGGATGAAATACGAAACTTTGGGTGGATGTTGTTAATATTATTTATATTTTGAGATGGATACCTAGGAAATTCTACTAACGAAAAATACATTCTGGAGTGCCATAAATAAAAAAAATTAAATTATTGAACCAGAGTAATTTCGTGCAACAAATGGAAAATAACTCTTATAATTTAGAATAAATTCCAAATTTGATTTTTGTTGTGATTTTTTGATTTTTTGCAATGTCATAAAGAGTACTGTTTGTAAATTCTAACCCCTATATGTTTTTACACGCATTTGTTCTTATGTACTAATGCTCTAAGATTAAAAATTTGTGTTATTACGCTAGGTTTTTGATTTTCGACTTGGAAGTAAATTTAGGACTTAAGGACTTAAATCGGACGATTATCATGACTATATGAATGCTGTATATTTTGAGAACTGGTTAAAGACTTAATTAATTCCTAATATGTCATCAAACAGCGTGCTTGTGTTAGACAATGCGTCTTATCACAATTTTACCGATGAGAAGGAACCCACAAATTATAATTATTAACGAAACGATGAATATATTTCCTTTTTAAATAAAAATATTCCACATGATCCAACGCAAACAAAACCAGAATTATACAAATTGGTAAGTAATAGAAAATAAAACAAAATATCATTACCATATGGACAAATCACTAAGACAACATGGACATGAAATATTGCGATGGCCTCCTTACCCAGTGAGCATTTTATTCCTAAATGGGAAATGTGTTGTTAAGTCACATTTCCTTTATTATGTGTCAAAAATCACACAAAATATTGAGTGACGTCACAATGTGGCCCTAAAAAGGCATTGTGTGATCTTTTACACGATGTAGGAATTGAATTCACACACAAGGCATTGTTACATATTAAAAAGAGAGAAGTAACACGAAGTAGGACTTGTGTGAAACAAATTCCCGCGATGTGTCCGTGACGATCAAAGACACAAATACATAATTTAGGAACGTGTGGTGTGACACATTGTAGGTATGGTATTTTTGAGAAAACAAAGGGCATAAACATGTCACAAATTAGTAATTTTGCCCACGATTTCTCTAAGGACTCACATGTATGCTCCTTGTGACACATTTATGAACAGTTTCACCATTATTTTCCTGTATCAACACAACAGACATCGTGTCTTACACATAGGATAAATTGTGTTAGGTGTGATTTTCTTTGTGCACGTGTCGTTATTATAATATGTCGAATATGTCGTCGTCTAGTAAACGTGTTCGAAATTTTAGAACAACCTCATCATTCTATCGCAAAATAAAGCATTTAAATTCGTGTTCGTTTGGAAGTGTAAAAGATGATTCAGTTAAAAAGCAGGTGCAACAAAAATTTCTCCACATATACTTAAAACGTGTCAAGACCTGTCACAAAATAGGTACGGTTTCGAAAGCGTGTACCCTTTTAACTTCGCGACACACAAACACGGAATTTTACATGATTCCCTATTTGTGTTAACAGTAACGAAAATTAGGAATTGTGTGACACCTAGGAGGAAGTGTGTAACACATTACCCAAGTTGCGTCTTCTGACAAAAATAGGGAATTTTGTGTGTAGCTGCCATGTTTTCCATTATTGTTTCTTGTTTGACTTTTGTAAACAAACATAAAAACGACTATTTGAGTAAAAATAAAGCACCCATTTGATTAATCTTGAATGAACAATTGTAAAAGTTACCTACAAAATAATTTCTTTGTCAAAATTCGAAAATTTTATTATTATTAAATTATTTCATTATTTTTTGAAAAATATTTGTATTATACCTTTTTCCTATGAATGCCCCTTTTACTGTTGCTAGTACATTGAAAAATTACACGAAAAATATATCTTCGCAAGAGAAAATTGACTCTCGTTTGGTTGAAATCTTATCTTATATTACAAAACGTAATAAATGTTTTTAGTTTGCCCGTTTGGCGGATGACACGACGCCGCAGATTTGTGGCAGTTATAAATACGAATTCAAGACAGACGTAATTCCGCAATGGTGTCGACCGCAATTTCTAAATGGTGTCATTAAAGAATTGACAGGTAAAGGCACAAGTTTCGTAACTATTCCCAAATTTGTCCCTAAATGTGTTGTGCCACGGTGCCTCACTTCCCACATGTAATAGACGCATAGAAGTTACAGTTTCCACACATTTGCGTGCAGTTAGGCACATAGATCTGATACAATTACGTAATAATTCCTTAAATAAGACCTTATTTTGCTCACTGGGTATAGTCCTGAATTTAACCCTTTTAAAATAAGCGATGGGTGGCGACTCATAATGTCACTAGAAGTGTGGCGCAATACTTGTGTCAAAGTAATTGACATTGAAAAAAATACATAGAAAAAGAGTCTATTTTTAAATCCACATTTGAGAGTGTTTCATTTACTGTTAACACAGGATAATCTGATGAGTATGGCAGCAATATCAACCTTAGCCATATTTCTGTTGTTGCGTATTTGGACGATCAAGACGATGGGTTTTAATTAACAACAAATTATAAAATAAAATTAGATAAAATACGGGACAAATAATACGGGACCTAGTGTATTATTTGTACTTGACAGTGATTTTTTTTGCTTTTATCAGTGGCAATAAATTATAAAATTTTGGTACTTGTATTAATTTTACTCCCTTCTACCCTCCAATTCCGAACCGCCCGCACCTCCCTGACAGATAGTCAGCTCTCACTATACATAGATCCCGACATAGATAATTCGAACACCTTATGGCTCCGCCCATGTAGATTTTCGAAACAGGCACTTTACCAGTACAAACATTCGACTACCCGCTATTGAGCTAACAAAATTAACTGAATGTTTATCGACAATCAATTATTTTGGTATTTGTAGAAGTAAAGTAGCAATTAGCGGAGTATGTGATTTATTTACTTACATGAGATTAAACATAATAATTCTAAATTACGCCTGTGATTGTTTATTTGCTTTATATTAATGATTTTCGAATAATATACGTGGCGCATGATAAATCCAGATACGAGTACCTATGTCGAATAATTATAAATTGTTACATTACAGACAGGATTAGCAGATTTATTGCATGCGGCTTTGGCAAATCGTTCAGAAAATGATTTATTAATTTTACTTGGATTTAAGCCGGATATATTATAATAATGGAATTTCAGCGGAACGTATAAAATACTGATTTAAATTTATCGTACTCGGAGCATACAAAAGGAAAGGGAATATTATATTATTCCAGTTATAAAATATATTTACGGAATCCTTTGAAATATAAATTTAAATTGTGTAGGTTTACATCTGCACCTTGTATGTCGATGAACCGTGTGAATGACTACAAATATTTTCACGGCATATTTCGCATTGACGCAGATTGGTTAAGATTTTGTGCACTGAAAACAAACCAAAGTTTTACAGTAGCGTATTAAAAGTTATGATATTTCTCAGTGGCGGCTCGCCAGGAGAAACAAGTAACGCGCCGTTGAACCTAAAATGTTTCATTTCCGGTTGATTACACCATTTATTTATTTTTTAATTATTTTTAATTTCATATAAAATTTACAATTCAGATTGTTGCGTGGTGAATACCTTAAATATAGCACTCGGTATAACAATGCATACCATACCGTAAGCAAGTGACGCGGATCCATATGAGTTAGTATTCCTCTGCACTTCGTAGCGTTGCTTATGGCGGTGAAAAATGTCTAAACATGAAATATAGTTATAGGTTTAATAAAAACGAAATAAAAAAAAATAAATAGCGAAAATAATTACCGAAATTTACAGGAATCATTAACAAATTGCATCCCATAATATTTTTAAAAGCTATAACAAAAAGAATAAAGGGAATTGAATACCTACAGAAGAATGGACAGAGAAGAAAATTTGGATAGAATAAAAGAAATAATAAGAGAAAATTTAGAAGCAGACGGAGTAATATGGTTTAATGGCACCGAAAATAATATAAATGACATGAATCAATTTGAACAAAAATTTTTACAGTATTTTTGGGGAAATATAATGCACAGTCGAGAGTGACAGAAAAATTGAATTTTGGTAAATTTAATCAATGTCTACCAATTATGCTCTTAGACTATTCTCATCCGCTCAATACATACTAAAATAAACGAGTAAGAATTGATATTGTATATTTCGAGAGAACCGTTGCGGAAACCATTGCTTGCAGTACATGACATAAAGAATATGGATCAAATAAATGTACAATTATTTGACTAGAGTCGAGCAAAATATTCCTCAAAATCAAAAAAATTCTAGTACAAGTAATCGAAAAATCTTATAGTAAATTATAGTAATCAATCCCCCTCTGGGTTCGGGGCCACAATTGTAGAATAGACCCAGGGTACCTCCTACCTGTCGTAAGAGGCGACTAAGGTGACTGAATGGGACTGCCTAGCCGCTTAGACATGACCGGTAAGATCTTCAAAGTTATGCTGGGCGGGCGTTGGTCGCACTTGGATGGGTGACCTAGGCAGGCTTGGGCCCGGACTGTGGCGTCTGCCCGAGACCTGGGATCACTCAACACATCTGCCGCGGACGCGTGGTCCCAGATAAATGGTAATGAGGACCAGAGTAATTAATCTCGGTAACTCAGAACCATACTATCATACATACAAATTGTAGAGACTTTGCCACCAGGCCACCCGTAATAAATAGGATGGTTTGAAGAAAAGTACTCAAGTAAAAAGGAGGCATGCACAAAGGGCCTAATGAGGTCTAAGTGCTGTGGTGGAATGGGAGTGTAACGTGTAACACTACCTTCCACTACACTCCGATCCATATACATACATACATACATACATACATACATACATACATATACATACATATATATATATATATATATATATATATATATATATATATATATATATATATATATATATATATATATATATATATATATATATATATATATATATATATATATATATATATATATATATATATATATATATATATATATATATATATATATATATATATATATATATATATATATATATATATATATATATATATATATATATATATATATATATATATATATATATATATATACACTCCCCGGCACAAAATTCCGTCACCCTAAAATTTTGCCCAATTTTGATGTTTTATAACTTTTTTATTTTTCATCTGATTTTCATAAATTTTTTACCAGTCTGTAGATCAGTTCATTGTGTGTCTTTTTAATTATTGTAATAAGTCATATTTTTCGTCCAGGCAATATTATACAGGGGTAAATCAAAGTGTTGTTTTTTGTCGTAAACTCAAAACACCCTGTGGAAAAATTGAGGCGAATAATTTTGTTTACAAACTGTTTGCTGCCATCTTAGACGTATTGTAAACATTTTGTTTTTTGATTCATCCCATTATCTCATTTCTTCTGCGAGCAGCAAAATTTTAAATGAAACGCTGATTTCAAGCTTATTTTTATTAACAAAAACATCCACTAGGTATATCACAAAATTAATTAACAAAGACAAATTTTAATAACGTGTATGTCCTCCTCTCGCAGCAATGACAGCTTGCATTCTTCGTAGCATCGAATTAATAAGATTACTTATTCTGTCTTGAGGAATAGCCTGATATTCTTCTGTCAGCGCCAGCCGTAAGTCTTGCAAGGTTAGTGGTTGCACAGGACGGCGACGGAGTGCTCTTTTAAGAACATCCCAAAGATGTTCGATTGGGTTGAGATCCGGGCTACATGCGGGCCAGTCCAATCTTGGAAGTCCAACCTCATCCAGATATTCGCTCACTACCCGTGCAACGTGAGGTCTAGCATTATCATGTATTAATGTAAATTGGTTCCCAATGAAAGGAGCAAATGGAACAACAATTTCTTGGAGGATTTCCTCAATGTAACGGTGGGCGGTTAGTGCTCCATTTTCAACAAATACAAGGTCAGTACGTGCATCGGTAGAAATACCCGCCCAAACCATGACTGAACCACCGTAATATTGCAGTCGCTCAGATATGGTGCAGTCTGCATATCTTTCATTTCTACGTCTGTATACCCGTTCACGACCATCCGGCGACCTTAAAGAAACACTGGATTCATCTGTGAATAGTACGTTTCCCCACTGTTCTACAGTCCAGTCAGCATGCGCTCTTGCAAATCTCAGTCGGTGTTGTCGATGCCGAGGAAGCAATTTTGGACATACTGCTGGCCTTCGTGAATGCAATTCTGCTTCTAACAATCTTCTACGTATCGTTCTTTCACTTACACTTACTCGACGTACCATTTGCAAGTCATTTTTTAGATACACAGCAGTAGCTCTTCGATCTCTTAAAGAACTCATAATGACAAAGTGATCATCAGCTTGAGTGGTCATTCTCCTTCTGCCAGAGCCTTGCCGCCTAATAAAGTTTCCCGTCTGTAGATACCTATTCCAAACATCACAAACTGTAGACCGCGCAATTCCCAGAGTACGGGAGACATAACTCTTATTGCGGCCATCCTCTATTAAGGCAACAATTCTACCTACGTCTGCTGTAGTTACCATGATGACAACACACTAAATTAACTGTACTGTCAAATATTCTGTCACAATAACCGCGTATTTAGCCAACGTCGATGTTTTTTAATTAAAAATGATAAAATTAACAGCGTTTCATTTAAAATTTTGCTGCTCGCAGAAGAAATGAGATAATGGGATGAATCAAAAAACAAAATGTTTACAATACGTCTAAGATGGCAGCAAACAGTTTGTAAACAATATTATTCGCCTCAATTTTTCCACAGGGTGTTTTGAGTTTACGACAAAAAACAACACTTTGATTTACCCCTGTATAATATTGCCTGGACGAAAAATATGACTTAATACAATAATTAAAAAGACACACAATGAACTGATCTACAGACTGGTAAAAAATTTATGAAAATCAGATGAAAAATAAAAAAGTTATAAAACATCAAAATTGGGCAAAATTTTAGGGTGACGGAATTTTGTGCCGGGGAGTGTATATATGACGCCTTCAATTAAGTAGATCTTAATTTTGTTTACGTTTAGTTTTGCGGTTGCTATGGAGATAGGTACTTCATAAAACTTTCTTATATCGCGTGAAAGTGGAAATACGTATATATATCTATATCTATCTGAAATGAAATTAGTAAGTCTCCCATTTTGTTGAACGAGTTCCGTAAAAAGTTCTTCGATGGCAAATACGCTAAATGATGGCCATTAAAAATATTTGGTCGACTTTTATAATACTTCTTGTTTTTTTATGTATGTGCATTTCCATGGAAGCGTAAAAAGTTTTTAATACCGCATTATAAATTTCTTTAGAATGCGCCATTTATTAAATTTTTGAAGAAGATAAAACTGTAATTATGCTATGTTTATCGAAGTATCTACAGCTATTTTTGTCCCTTAAAATTAAGAAAAGACTGTGAATGCGCCAGTTAAGTCATTTATCACTCACGAATCGATATCTCTAGGTAAACAATCCTTTGTTACGGTGCCGCGTGGCTGATATTGAAAATTAAATTAAAATCATCAATTAATAATATTGATGTGTATGCGGATAACGTAGGATGAGGTTTTACATTGTGTTTACATATAGATATATATATATATATTTCCTCTTCTTTCAGCTTTTATGGGTATTTGTTTTATCGTGTTGGTGCAATTAAAAATTTTGTAGGGGGAGAAACTGTTACGGAACAACAAGTGTGGAGTTAGTGTGTCAGTGTCAGTGGAGTTAGACATTACAGAATGTAAATACAGGGGACCGTAATATTTCCGGAATCCGAATCCGATAATACTTTTTTGTTTTATACTTGACACCCGTGATGTGACCAGTTTTAGTAATATCTCACGACCAGTTGGAGTGATTATATAACAACATTTTTGGATGCCGAAAATTCAGGACATTTTTGGATATAAGGGGTCAATATCCGATAAGGTCGTCACCAGGTTGTCACCAACGAGCACCGCTTTGTCGTCATTCTCTGTGGTGTATTCGACTGGAAAAGCTGGAAACCCACATTTAAACAAGTTCATATCGCTACGAAGGCGCAGAAGGGTCAAAAACATGCTGCGTGCATGGTCAGTATAGTGCCGAGTACGAGGATAACCGAGTGTATAAAAGGACCTGAAATGTGTGACTCGGCGCCACACCTTAGTAGTTTCATGAAAAAGCGCTCGGACACGTCGATTCTTGATTTTTGGTAGACAACTTTTTATGTCAAACTTGGCATTGACATATCAACCCCTAAGAATTTAAATAGCGAAAGGACGACGAGCGACCCGTCATCTGAAGCGTCTTTCAATTATATATGCGACAGCGTGAATTCAATTTCCTTTTAACGACAAACGAGTTCATAACTTGAAATTATATAATACGCTAGGTGCTAGGGGGTTAAGGTGCTAGGGAGTTGATAACCCCCTAGCACCGCCACCGAAATTTTGTGGGGGGGGACCTGATAAAGTCAAATTTGACATCAAAATGTGCCGTTCAAAACATAAAAGGTGACCTGTTTCAGTATTTTTCCCCCAAAAAGAACCCACACATTAGTTATTCTAGAGGGTGGTTTTTACCACCTTCGTATATTTTGTTCTATGCGGTCCACCTTGCGTGTAGTTGTCGTAAAGGTTCATAGCTTTGTAAACAACCATTGGTGGTAAAAAGTCTCCATTGGCGTTTCCACAAATCCACTAGCGTTTCTTTCCACCCTCTTCGTGTTCGTGGACGCCACCACCTTCCTGGATCCAAGATCGTCAGTCACGTTTGTCTTATAGTTATAAAAATGTATGCTTTTCACTTTGTTATTTGCTGAGACAGTATTGTTGAAGAAGTTTAAAATATCACGATCAACCGATGCTGTATGATTGGCGCCATTCCGACGTTTAAATTGTTCCTTTTTATAAATGAATCTCAGAAATCCAGATCCTTGATATTCCGTTTAAAAAAAATTGTTTCATTTTCCACCTTGTATATTTTAGGAGATTTTTAATATCCGTTTTGAGCATATAAATATTCATTAACAACCGTGTCTACCTACCCTGTACATTGTATTATATATATATATATATATATATATATATATATATATATATATATATATATATATATATATATATATATATATATATATATATATATATATATATATATATATATATATATATACACGAAGAGGTTATTAGATACAAATGCGTAGCACGATTGAAAGCACCAAACCTATATGATATTATATATTAACAAAAAATTTAGCAATTAATTGCAGCAGGATATTGTCTTGCTTGCTTTTAAATTTGAATAATGACTATAACTTCTGCAAACTTAAATTTAAGTTTCCTGGGACATTTTATGAAATAGAACCGGCATACTCTGATTAAGCATGGCACCAGAAAATTCCTTTGTATCAGGAAACGAGCTGAAACATATTGTAGCGCGTCCGAAGCGACAATTAAAACTTTTAAATTTTGCTCCATTTTAATATCTGCCGAGGCATGAAAATAATACGAAATGCCTCAGATGTTTCACAGTTCCCATTTCTTTATTCGAATACTAAAACGGAAAGTAATTTGGCTGAAAAGTATACAATATTTCACTTACAAATAACGTTGAGCCTTGCGTTGGCACGAATGGCCTTGTGCATTCTGGCGGGTCCCACCTGGCATTGATACTCGGCATCATCCTCGAGGGAGGCATTGCTCACCCTCAGGTTATAAACCCCATGTCTTCTGTCCCCGATCACGGAGTAACGTGGGAATCCGGGGATTACGGACGAAAAACCTATGGAAATAATCACTTATTAGAATTAAAACATTTCATGGCTCTACTAAAATAATCGTTTTATACTTTATGTAGTAAAAACCACGAAAGCCACAGTAGTACCTAACTATATTGCATAATCACTTATTAGAATAAAAAATTTATTTATATGCCCCACGTCCGCGGGGTAAGCGGGGCGTCTACTCAGGACACATGAATTGCGACCTCAATCGCAATTCATGTGTCCTGAGTAGACGCAACGAGCCAAGTATGACGGCCTTCTGCATCTTCCCAGCGATGACTTCTGCTGCATGGTGGGATGCTTCTTAATTCTTAGAGCAATGATTGTCGCATACCTCCGAGAGAGCCAATAATAAGAACCACTACTTTAACAGAATAACCCGGGTACAGCCTGCGGAGTTCGGAGAGTTATTATTATTATTATTATTACTATTATTATTATTAGCATTGTGTCATCTTTGATTTTTGATATTTTTTATTTCTTTGACCCTTTTTTCGTTTGGGATTCGATGGAACTCTTCAATCGCCATCCTGAACTCTCATCAAACGCCCTTTGAACTCCTTCGAAATTTCTTTTAATAAAAATCGCGCATTTTTCGATCGTATAATTTACAATAAAAATTGCATTTATCGCGATATAACGTTTTTTTGGGATGCGATCAAACTCTTCAATCGCTATAGCATAGAAGATAATTAAAAAAAAAATTTCGAAAAATTTTGTTTAATAACTTGCTAATTTTATAAAGAACTGTTTTTTTTTGTTGTGAACTCCTGAACTCTTTCTTCTCTACTCTTTTTTGTTGAAAAAACAGCGCAGCGTGAAGTTAGCTAGAAGCTAGTTAGTTAGCTAGAAGTTAGCTAGAAGCTAGTAAATTGCTAGAACTATTGCTGTTTTTCAAATTGAATTCCTGAACTCTTTTGTTTCTATTGAGAACTTCCAAGAAATGGATGATTTTTAAAAGAAGCAGCGCCAACTTCATATGACTAAAAAAATAGATGAAGCATATTTTTTTCAGTTCAAGTTTATGATACGACAGACATTGTGCTAACATTGTTATCCACTAACTAGAAAGTTAGTGGAAAACGATTTTTTAATGTTAGTTAAGCTCGTGCACCTTAAACATTATTTAACCTCGTCTATTTTACTTTGGAACGATATAATTATTAAAAATAAAATCAAATTTGATCGCTCAGTGTAATGACAGCCAAAAAAACGAATGTAGCCGATTCAGTGATTTTTGCAAAAAACGCTTCACCTATTCCAGAACCCAAGAGCGGCCATTGTAATAATTAATCGAAGCAATCAACAGAATATTCGCTGCTTCGGCAGTAGATATGCAGCACATTGAAACGAAATTATACTTGCAAAAAGACTAGATAGAATACAAGTGTCGTTTCCGCGTTCTGCAATATTCAATTACTACTTCCATTATCTCTTAAGCCGATTTTAATCAATTACCTAGGTTAATACTCTGTATATGGCCTAATCTGTTTACCAAGAAAACTAATTAGTGTAATACTATTTGGGAACTATTCGACTAATTTTGGTAGCAACAAGCACTTATGTGTATACAGGTTATACGAATAGGCACGATTTGCTCAATATGGATTCTTCTCAACACAAATGATATCTAACATAATGATATAGTTATAGACGTAGCATTACAAAGATATTCTTCCACGATTTTAATGCATTTGAATAAATAGCAGTTCGATCCATCAGATTCCTCGATCAGTGCCTTCAGCATATATATACCGACAGCACAAACTGTTTTCGATCATAGGAGAGCCGAGCGTAATTGGCACGTAACCAAATCCTAACAGCAGGACATCGTTTCTAATATCACGCATTGATCCTGTTGACATATCTCGTTTTATTTCGACATTATCATACCGAAATATTACGGAAAAAAAATCCGAAAATCCGAAATTTTAGTTGCGTTTTAGTTAACTTCATAAGGCGTTTTCTAGAACTATAGTCCAGTCAACAAGTGCCAAAGTGGTAACTCAAAATATTTGAATTTTTCCGACGGGTATCTTTTCTAAAGGTTTTCAAGAATAGCTCAAAGAAGTGATAACAATCTAAGGTTTTTAGTTTGACAATTATCAGGGTGTTTATGTTGAATTTTAGAATTTAAAACTTGAGAACGCCTTTAGAATTTAAAACTTAAGAAAATAAATTAATTATAAAAGCATATCTGGATTACCGTTCATTCATAAGTATCCAAAAGGTGGTATGTGATTTTTTTATTTTCTAATCATTTTTAATGGTTTTAAATAATTTTTATATTTAGTAATTTAGTAATTTTTAATGATTTATTTTAAGTGCCCGAATAGGCAGGCGCGCACGGAATTCACATCACGCATTTTTAGTCCTATTTTCACCTCTCTCCAGCTCTTTAAGGATCTTTTTTTAGATTTCCGATATCTGCAATAGTTTTTGAGATATTTGCAAAAAAACGACACCCCCCCCCTTTTTTTTCTAAATTGGTTATAACTTTTGTTCGCATTAAAGTGTGCTTCGCCTGGGCACCATTTGACCGCTCCGCTGCTGGATGCTATTTACAGTAAACCAGGTCGTTTACCCTTCTACGCCCATATAACATTTAGGAAGCATCCACGTACCAAGGAGAATTCAAGGTTACAGCTCTAGGTGCTATATGCGAGTGCTGGGCTCTGCCAGGCATGAGGCCTTGTTTGGCGTGATTCGCGCAAGGATAGACGTCGCCTTGTGTGCATAATAGCCCACGGACTTCTGCCTCGCGTACAACGCGGGTTCGCAGTAACATGTGCTTCGCCTGTGCATCATTTGACCGCTTTTATGGATGCTATTTGCAGTAAAACTTTTGTTGTTTACCATTGTATGGCCTATCTATCGTGTAGGAGACATCCACGTACCAAGGAGAATTCAAGGTCATAGCTCTAGGTGCTATAGGCGAGTACTAGGCTCTGCCAGACACTTTGGGGTGGTGCGGCGCATGGATAGACGTCACCATGTGTGCTAAATAGCCCACGGACTGCTGCCTCGCGTACAACGCAAGATTGATAGCATGTCGCATGTCACGAACGTTTTCTTAAAGACGGCTCCCATAACACGCGCCCGGAAGTATTTTCAATACTAAAAAATAGCGTTCTGAACAGTTGTTTTAAAACACCGTTGAAGTTTTGAGCCCTGTTTAAAAACAATGTTTCAAATATTTGTTTTAAAACATGTCAACCCTGCGTCCAAGACGTGTTGTGTATATTTAAAATTATTGCTTACCTAACCAATATTATTAGATGCTGAATATAGATAAATTCATCCCAGTAAAATTTAAATTTTAAAACATAAACGATGATGGATATGACTATAAAAATGTATGTACCTAACTATAAAGTTGCCGAACAATATATACAAATTTGCAGGAAAACTTTTTCAGATCCATTACAAGCTTCTACTAATTGAGAGACATGATAATTCATGATTTACTATTACTATACATGCTGAGCAAGCAATTAACTAAAGTAAACATGAATGTACACATGAAGTTCTTAAACAACAAATCTACGCGCTTGTGAAGTTTTAACAGTAAGAGTAAGGGGTGAAATTTTGCAATTATTTAAAGGCATACGATGTCTACTTATACATGTAACGCAGATTGTTATACACAACCACAGCAAAGTAAACAACGACTATAGTTTGCTATTTATGTTATACAGATGGGTACTGGTGTTATACCTATTTCAAATGTCACGAGAGAAAACTGGATATTTCTCTAGCATGTCTTATGAATAACACGGGTGCCGCGTCTCTTAAGTTAGCAGAGCAAAATTAGCAGACCGCAATGACATGCGAGGAATTAAGTAGGTACTCATTAATGTTTAAATTACATGAAAAAAAAATCCGTTAAAATTTTTTGTATGCGCTGCTAAATAAAAAAAGGGTTAACGTTAAATTGCATTTTGTTCGAACATTTTGTAGACTTATGCTAATTTGTTTTACTTCATGGACTTCTATGGAAAAAACCGTTACAGTATCACTGATCACAGAGTGCATACCCACATGCAATGGCGTTGGGAGTCACACCTAGCAAATTACCGATAATATATAATGAATCCGAGTGGAATCCCAAGCAGGTAGTCATTTGAACGCCATTAAGTTAGTTATAGGGCGCTAATAAGGATTGCTAGTGGCGGCTTACCTAGAGCAAATCCATCTTTGGTCCACTGCACTTGACCGCCCAGATTGGCCACTTCGCACTCTAGCATGGCCTCGCCACCCTCCTGGACCTTCACGTCCCTGGGCATGACCCGGAAATATTGCTGATTAGCTTGTGCTGCATGCATTATTGCAAGGACGAATACTGAAACAGAAACACACGATTGTACAAATTGCTTTCATCATAGAAACTTATGTTACAAATAAATAGAGGAAATAGAGTAAATAAAATTAAGTTAAAACTTCTATAAGGCAACATTGATTGACATGTTTGCAAATATGTAGTTTACAACTTAACTAATAAATAAAAAATAAACAAATGCGCACGGAGGGTTCCGTACCATTATCTATAAATTCACACAAGCTTTTAATTAATTTCGTCCGACCGGCGACTCCGGCATTTATTAGCATACATTAGCATAGCATCCATTTGTGATATGCGAGCCCCCTCAAATATTTATTTTATTCAGTTTTCAGTATTTGTTGTTATAGCGGCAACAGAAATATATCATCTGTGAAAATTTCAACTGTCTAACTATCACGGTTCATGGTGACAGACGTATAGACGGACAGACGGATAGAGGATATAAATCAGATATAAAATAGAGATATAAAATCACACAAGCTTTTAATTAATTTCGTCCGACCGGCGACTCCGGCATTTATTAGCATACATTAGCATAGCATCAATTTGCTATATGCGAGCCCCCTTAAATATTAATTTTATTAAGTTTTCAGTATTTGTTGTTATAGCGGTAACAGAAATACATCATCTGTGAAAATTTCAACTGTCTAACTATCACGGTTTCATGGTGACAGACGTAAAAACGGACAGACGGACAGCGGAGTCTCAGTAATAGGGTCCCGTTTTACACTTTGGTACGGAACCCTAAATAGCAGCCAACAATATCAGAAATTTCAACTATAGGCGTAAAATATTTTTCAATGTTAAGATGGAAGAAGTCTTCCATATACGCATGTCACTTATTCATTAAAGAAATCAGTAGCAGATATATTAGGGGGGAAAGGGGTTGGGTTGCAGAACCCAATTTCCACCGCACTGGAAAAATATACAATTTTTTTTAGTATAATTGTACTATCATTAAGTGAATTTCGAAATTATAACAGTAATTCATTAATAATAATAATAATAATAATAATATCCCTAGTCCTCATTTTGACGCAATAGTTAGCCCAGAAATCAAAGGCAGGAGAGGGGGCGGCATTGTATTTTTGTCGGGCCGCCTGTGCGTCGAGGATCGACTTAGGTTGGTAAATTATCTTGCGAATAAATTATTGAAAATTTATTTCACACTAATGCAGGGAATTGAACCAACACTGGTCAGCTGGTAACGGAGGTAAATTAATAAATATTCCATAGATCACCCCCTTGTTGTGGACGTATAGGTTCAGTGATGGAATTTACGCAAACATGGTGGAAAAACAAATCCCACCTCATTAAGAAAAATGTTAAATAATAGAGGTTCTAAATAGTAACAGGTGTAACAGTTGAACACTAACACCGAAGTTTTTTAGTTCACCGAGCAATCAAACTTCAAGAGGTGAGACTTCAAGGGTGTCAAACTTCAGAAAAATAGATGTAGACAGCACAGCACAAACGCGGAAAATTAAATTTTTTATTGCAATTAGACGTGGCCGCCAGAGCCCTTGGGACCGCTGCAAATCGTATGCATATTATCATAAGACTTTAAACATATTTTAACTTTATTTTGATTAAAGGGCAAGCATTTTAAGAGCCATGCATACCAAGAATATTGTTGCCTTCTGCAGGGGCAAACGGTGAGTCATGGAGTTAATTATTAACATTTTGATTCTAGCTTCGGATAGAATATATATTATAACCTATGTATTTTCCCTATTTCATTGATTTTCGAAAAATTAATCGCGAACACGTTTATCTACCATATCAAAATCACCATATTTGGTGTCATTATAACTTAGTAAATAGTAAGTAATTTGACAATTCATTGAAATAGAGGAATTTTCGCTTTTCTTTTTTTAAGACAAAAAGGAATTCAAAATCGGGCAAAAATTGTTGTTGTAAGAAGTCAAAATGTAGACCATTGCAAGCGCATTTTGAGACCCTGCGTTGTGCGGTCTCTGCCGGAAAGGAAGATGAACGTACAGAAACTTGTAAAGACGGATTCAGTATTATTTGCATAGGACACATTTAAAAACTTTATGGACAATTATTAGTTAGTTATTTGCATAAAATTAATTATTAAGTAGATGAGGTATTATATAATGCATTATATACATTATTACGGAATACAAGGAACAAAAAACGTATATTTATAAAATTATGAAAAGAAAATTAATTTAAAGGGGAGTCACTTTTAACATATTAAATTTATACATTCACAGGCATATCTCTATACATTACTTCAAAAATTTACTGCCACAATTAGCTACATGAAGTAAAAAAAATCTAAAAAAATGCACGTTAATTTTTAACCAAATCGGTCAACATTAAGTGATGCCCCAGTTAGTCCAGTCAAAATATCGCAGAAAAGGGGAAATCTACATTAAATTATACAATTTAGGCGCTAGTATTATATGTGAAACTGACTTAAGAAATGTTTTAGTTCAAGGAGAACACAACGTTCTTAATGAACCGTTGATTGACAGGAACAAATTCATCTTACACAACTGCATATAAAAATGGGTCTTATGAAGCAATTTGTTAAGGCTTCACCTCGAGATGGATTGTGTTTTGAGTATTTTAAACAAAAATTTTCAACGCTTAGCGCAGAAAAACTGAAGGCTGGAATTGTTGATGGTCCTCAGATACGGCAACTTATAAATGAACCGCAGTTCACGCGATCAATGAACGAGCTTGAGTCTAATTAATTGCTCATTTTTTGAAGTCGTTAATTTTTTTTTTAGAAATCAAAAAGCATGTGAGCTTTTTGTAAAGGTAGAATTCCAAAAATTTTACATCATTACTAACACCAAAGTCATTGTTTTCCATATTTTTTAGTGTGAAAATCACATTTTCTGTTTTGGAATCGTAGCAAAGTTGGCTATGTACACGATTGTGTACCATACTTTGTATTTTGTTTACTGTATTTCAGTTATTTAATCCTTGACATATTCAATTGTTTGTGGCCGTTGTATCGTCTGCAAATAAAACAAAGTTTGCATTCAAGGCAATACTTCATAGGGCATTTACATAGATTAAGAAAATTGTCGAGTCCTCGAACACATATCCTTGAGGAACTCCAAGTTTTATAGGAAGGAGGTTTGAGATATTTCACTTTAAACTTTTAGAGAATCGTAAGATTCGAAAATGTATAGGACAAAAAAAAGTACCCCGACGGTATAGGTACATGTTTTTTATGCTTGTAGATAAATCTGTTTTTCAGCATATTATTATAACTATAATTATACGTTAGTCATCAGGATCTAATGCATAGTGAAATGAAGCAACTACAAATACTAATTAAAATACCTGTATGGTCAATTTCTTTAAAAAAAGTCACTTAATTACTATATTGATTGCACATTTTACCTTGCCTCGTAGCTGCAGCAGAGTTAAACTACGTAATTAACGGTGTATTCTCTTTTTAACTACAAAGTTAACTTTAATTGCTAAAACTATAATTATCCTACTGTAATAAAGACTGATAAAACTGTATTCGCGTATCCATAATTTTCCGGAATCACCGTCATGCAAAATAGCATTCTTGTATATATTATTACATTTATGTTGCGGGATTTTAAGAGTATTTTACTGTTTTACAGTTTTTCTGAATGTGTTCTTCACAAATCTCCTGCACTGAACTGAATAAAATGCGTGCTATGACATAAAGGAAGGCGGATGTCAATCATGGTACACACAAAAGATTATTTCTCAACTTCTTGAACTTGAAACATTATAAGGTGTAGTATGCCGAGTATTTTGAAGACCCTTTTGATAACCAAACCTACCGGAAGCCCACCCGCCGTGAACATGCTGTAATAACCCTTGTTCGTTCCATCCCGCTCCACCCTTTCCGCCACATCTTACGATATACCAGCGTGAATCACGTTTATTACAAAATATTACTCGTAATATTTATATGAAAATTAATGTAGTTTTAAATGTCTGTAAAGTACCTACATGCCTTATGTTTTATGATTCCTATTACATGTAATAAAAAACTATTACATGTAATAAAAAATACCCCAACTATATTAATAAGTACCCTTTCATGCTCATCTTATACCGCATAATGCATGACAACAAAATAACGTCCGCTTTATAAAATGCCAGGGTCAAATGAGTCATTTTATGCTACGCTGCACGATTGGCTATTTTCCTAATGTATAAAAACGAAAATCATACAACGGATTTGTCTCCCTTGCTTTAGAAAAAGCCTTCAATAAAGCCGGTACCTCGGATTACCATACAAGCCACTCGCGAATTTTTCGAATCGTCATTAGTAAAACAATACAATATTACCCTTCAGATCATCACTTCGTGGTGGCAGTCATGCCGGGGTCCTTACAATCCCTTCCCATGTATTCCAACGTTCCCCAAGGCCAATCCCTAGGACCCACCCTATTGAACCCATGCATCAGCGACCTCCCAAATCCTACCGATAAAATCGTACGCAATCACACTGCATGCAAAGATACTGTGAGTAACAAGAACCACATTAATAAATATTAAACAAATGCATACAATTGTGCAACCACAGACAAGACACAAGCTAATTATAGCATCCACCAGACATAATATACATATTATGTATATTATTTGAGATTCGCATCAAAACTATTCGTATAAAAAGATACCGCCACTACTAATTCCAAATAGCAGCCAGAATCGGATTCCCTTTGTTTTCGCATTTCACAAAATTATTTTTTTACTTAATTTACAAAATACTTTATTCATTTTTCTTATGAGTTATTTGAGAAATAAGAATCATTAATAAAATAAGAGCTTTATTTTAAAGTAATAAACATTATACGTACATAGAAAATTTTATAATTTATATAGGTCAAATTTGAAAAAAAGGCGTTTAAAAACGTTCTTTTTCTGAAAAAAAGAACAAAACATTCTTCTTTTTTTAATTATAAAAAGCTCATAGAAATTAAAAAAGCGTTTGCTTTTTTTATGAAAAAAACAAACAAAACAATTTATGACAAAGACGTGTCGCTATCTAGAATGTCTATAGTAGCAAACGAACTACAGGTTGGACCTAGGTTGGATATTTCATATTACAAATCATCGTTCGATGTTCGATATGTTTTCTTCCACGAGATGAATTTAAAACGCACGTCATTTGTAAGGTTAGGGTCAAATAGCTTTGGGTTCTCTATTGCTACTGCCTTGACTATAAGTGTTGCATGGTTATTTTATTTAAAAAGTAAGGTGTGTGTGTGTGTGTGTGTATGGTTATTTTTAAAATTGTAGGAATAGTTAGCAAAATGCCGAATCGCAAAGGGTCACGACACAAAGCATCATCTTGCTAGTTTATTTAAAGATATCAAAGATATTTAAAGATTATTTTAAAATATTTCTGCTTCAAGTCTATTCTTTTCTCTATCAAAGAAAAACAATGTTGCCGAAAAAAACAAATTTTTGACACAAAAACAAACCGATTTGTTCGTTTTCTAAAAAAAGGATCTTTTTTTAAACAAAACGGTTTTTTTTTAGTTTATATCACTAATAGGTAGTATCCTCAATTGAAGCTTTCATCTGAAAAACCATCTGTATCATCATCGAGGAATCAGATCCCTCCCTCCCCAGATCAGATCAGATTCCTGATGCCAGATTCATAATACTTCTTTCACCACTATTGATAAGAATTTGTCCTAGTTTTCTATATTCTTCTTCATATTTACTTACAATTTTACAATTGCCTTCGACCAGTCATCTTTTGAAACATTTAAAAATTCATGTTAAATAAGTTCCACGAGATTTTTGGAAACATTTTTTTCTACAAACTCTCATTTTTAATTGTGACCACATAAGTTCAATTGGATTAAAAATACAGTGATACGGTAGTAACCTTAACCTTATGACCATGTTTTGTCATATGTTTAGTATTAAGGACCTCCAACAATTGCTTTTTGGTATATGACTTTGAAATACTTATAGGTCATTTTTAATAAGAAATTCTTGAATTACCTGTTTTTTAGAGAACACATCGGTATTATGGGATCTTGGTACGCTGCATTATTTAGTACAATGACACTTTCAGGATTTATGTTTGGACTTAAACTTTTTTTAAACAACTACCCCCAATAATTAAACAATTTACCTCATTTCACCCCCCTCAACAATTTAATAAATTACCTCATTACAACATTACAACAAAACATTAAGAAATAGTAAAAAAATACAGAGGCTTGCAAAACAAAATAACAACAAAGTTCAACAAAAAAAAACAAACAAAAAAGAAGGATAAAACCCCGAAATCACTGATGTAGGCTTAAAAGGCAAATGTCACACCGAAACATTGTAAAACCAACAAAATGAATAACCTAAGCTTAATACGTAACATTACATACAATAGGCTTCAGGCATGTCATAATTCAGTTCGAACGTTAACGTATTAACGTTTTTTCGCAGATCATTTTATAAACTAGTATACAGATCTTTTATTTTTATCTCACCTAAGCTCACCTGCATATTAACTCTGCAACGTGGGTAGCTTTATATTACAATATCTATACAAGGAGGTTGCATTCTATCCATTCTAAATGCAAATTGAACATCCAATATTAATATGTTACGTATAGTATAGAGGAAAATAAAAAATACATTTAGGTTTAAAATCGTTGTAGGTAGATAAAATATATTTATATGTCGAGGTATATGCGGATCTTCAGGTCATTTTAATAATAGGAAGTTGTATATGCTACCCACAAACATGTAGAGATAAGCTTTGACTTCATTATTGCTTATTGCCTACATTGTTTTCAAATAATGCAGTTACACAAATATATACGCAAAAGATCTGCCATCCAATAAAATACATTATTCATGTACTTAGATCCAAGGATATATTAATAAAATTTGTATGCACAAACAAATGTCATGTAGTAGGTACCTACCTAGCTAATATTACAGAAATGCGAATGTCATCATCCTCACGAGTTACGGACATATTATTAGAAATATAGGAATACTTACGATAGCCCGACAACATGCAACGCACTAACTTCCATACAACTCCATAACTCCTTTAATACTATTCTCCCCATATTTCTCTGTGCAAACTTCTTCCAAATTTATATCTCCAATCTTCGTTTCTTATTTTCTCCCACGGCCTTTGATTTTTTACTATCAATTATTCTCTGTAAACTCCTTCCATCTGCAATCAGTTTGCAAATTTCTATCCGCAATTTTCCTCAATTCTTATTTTTCTTGCTTGGTTTCCACCCTTTCTGTTTTCCTGCTCTCTTGATTCATTTTTAGGATAAAGTCTATGCCATGTCATATTCTCTATACTAATGTCTATGTCATGCACACTTTCTCACTTTAGTTATCGAGTTATTTATGTTTAGCATCTTTACACCTTCAGTATGTCTACTATACACTATACCTACAGTTTACATTCCTACTTTTTATTTAGTATATACCATAATTTTCCCTTCTATGTCTGATATATCTTAATACATACATAATATAATTTTGTATTTGTAATCATTTCCTCCATTTTATTTCATAAATCAAGAAGACTTGGAATTAAATAAATAAAAGTAAGAAATTCAAGCCAGATATGGTAAGTTAGCAATAAACATTTAATGCATAGAAAAACACTAAAAGGGAATATCTTTTTTTTAAAATATTAAAACTGTGATGCCAACATTTTAATTCATAAATCAAGAATACTTGGAATTAAATAAATAAAAGTTAGAAATTCAAGCAAAATATGCTCGAAAATATGATAAGTGCAGCAATAAACATTCAATGCATAGAATAGAGTTCATTAGACAATACCTATATGATTAAAACATCAATATCAATTCATTTATGATGATGAGATACATTCTTATCTACCTAATATTCATTCTCAGGATTTAAATGTTTTTTTTAGGATACATAAATTGAAATTAGGCCCAATTAGTTGCGGTTTGTTAATTTATAGTGGCACAACAATTTCTGTCTTATTTCGTGAAGGAGTCATCTCGTTCGTGAATCACCATCTAGATCACTAAAGCGGAACTTCTTATTAGAGTAGAGAGTCGATATTCTATTGGTAACCCGATTGGTAGCCGGAGTATTTATTATTAAAAAAATGTTTTTTAAATAAGAATTAAGTACGCTAATTCAGAAGGTTTCTAATGCACCTACTTATTATTCAAAAATATTTTTTTAAATAATAATTAGGTACTTACAACAATGCAGAAGGTACCTCCTATACGTCAGTAAAGTAGTTCGTACAAAAAGCTAGTGTCCGTTACTAACAGATTTTATTTTAATTATTTGGTTGATTACTTTATTGGTTAATGGGATCGTCCTCTGCTTTTTATTGTCTATGACAAGTAGGTAGTTGTAGAAAGCAAAAATGTCCAACAAAATTTCCCATCTTACTTGTATTTTCAAAAGCAAAGTCTAGACCTATTTTGTATCTGTTATCTTAAAAGCAGGTAGCTCTAAATCAAACTTTCTCAGCAACTCTTTATTTTGTATGTATAGTTTTTTCCTAAAATGTCGACTTTGGCAGGCAACTTAAGAAACATACCTAACTCCTTTCATTGGAATATGTTTAAAAGACAAGACAAGCAAAAACAAATACCGATATCAAATGACGTACATCAATTAATACAAAAAATCAGATGTCTTGTGAACTTTACTTGCGGATATTGTATCCTGTCAGTGTATATCCAAAACTAATTAATATTGTTTGCGTAATTGTTTTTGATTGATATAAAGAGTTACCTATGTAAACGCCTAGTCGTCGCACGAATCGTATCGTAGGAGAGCTTATTCATTGCTT
Source organism: Tetropium fuscum (assembly GCA_964058915.1). NCBI lineage: Eukaryota > Metazoa > Arthropoda > Insecta > Coleoptera > Cerambycidae > Tetropium > Tetropium fuscum. The sequence continues at coordinate 37,037 of CAXKVY010001674.1, forward strand.
TGTCAGTTTGGGATAGTGATACGTAAATGTGTTCATTACTTCCTCATAATTTTCTAATGAATCAGTCTGCATGGAAGTCGACCCATCTATTTAATTTCTGAACGACTTTTATCCCCGTCTCAAAAACCCCTGAAAACACCGATACCTCATCAGAAAAACTGTATTTAATTTCGAAATTACCTGATATTCTATCATGTAATAGGTTCCATCGGTAAAAACATTCATCAACCTCAACGAATAACTAGACTCTATGGGGAGCATACATATTTACAAAGAAATAAGTTATAAATCAGACGTGACAAATAAATAAAGAACGAATGATATTGTTCGCAACAACCTCCATGAATACTAACTTTCGTAGATGGACTAGTTATAGTAAAGATAAAAGAACATGTAATATGAACACGTCTAAACCCGTAATAAGTAGCATTTAAAGTAATAAAAGAAAATCTAAATATTGATAAGAAAGAATTATTTTATCCGCTGAATATATCTAAGTGGGTGGTTTTCGCTCCCTAGTCGTTTTCCATCCCACGGCGTTTGCGGGCTGGTCTGCAGGGGATTGCGGAGTGTAAGGTCCCCATAGAATGGCATATTGAGAGAGCTTCTAATTATAAAACCCAATGTTTGTTATTAATTCAGTTTGATATACAAAGTCCTTATAATTTGTTTATTCATTTTCACGGATCGCTGGAATTTGAACAGAAAATTAAATGAATGTTTTCGTTACCTGAAGTGTTCTGTAAACCTCATAAATTTATTTCAAACCTTGAACATTTCTAGATCAGTAAAATTATTGGTTTTTCTCCATTAAATTTTATCTCACTACAGGAACATTGTATTTATTAAAGTATTATTTACATATATCGTATATGCTAATGTGTATATATATATATATATATATATATATATATATATATATATATATATATATATATATATATATATATATATATATATATATATATATATATATATATATATATATATATATATATATATATATATATATATATATATATATATATATATATATATATATTTTGTGAAAAGTAATCTTGGGTTTGTAGCATTTCATTACATAGAAATAAGCAAATAGACGAATAAGAAAGAAAACACACTTACCAGTGCTATATCTGGACACACATACGGAAATGAACCACTATACACACGAAAACGAACCACTTAGAAGTTGTACAAGTTCTTTCACCTTTCTTGAGGATCTTCAGAGCAGTATACGATTTATTTCATTGATCATCCATACTGAATTCCATCATTCAGTATGGGGAAAAAGTTACAGATTTTGCAAATTATGCATTTAACTAATCACCGTTCAAAATCAATGAAAGCATTGTCTACAAAATAAAAACCATTTTTTAGGTCCTTGAACAAATTTTTTATTGCAAAACGCTGGTATAATTATGATTATTAAAGTATTTTTACAGGTCAGTAATATTAACACACCATCATAGCTGTGTATGTAAATGCTCATTTATTTTTTATTATTTTACAAATGTTTGATTCATTTGCCAATGAATATTGCTTTATTTCAATTTTTCTATTATCCTGAGGGATTATCACTGGTATTCATTGGAATAATAATCAAGCTACGGTTTATCTAAGTTTAATTTAAAAAAAAAAGAAAAAATCAGATTTCTTCAATATATTATAATCAAATTTAAGGCGTACCAACAGCTATGGGAGACGCATACATACTGGTGGCGCGCGTATATGCACGTCACCGGCTATTTTAAAAGAAAAAAATATGATGTCGTTGGATTCTCTAAAAATAAAAATTACTTTTGAATTCCTTGTTCGATTATGAAGCAGAAAACTTTCCTCAGATTTTATCGTTCTACGCACTGTTCTTGAGTAAAGAAATAAAAACATGGATCATGGATAGCATGGCCATTAGTTTAAATCACTGTAGCATGTCAAACAAAGGTTTAAAAACTATGCCAACAAACACTTTGGTCCCAATCAAGTCTATCTACATTACACTAATTCTCACTCGCAGGCCAGTGAGCAAATATTCCTGAGGAATTCCTCTAAAAACTTTAAACTGACTATTACACTGAAAACTTTCATTTGAGCTTTTAATATCTCCCGTAATCGAATCAATTTGAAATTTAATTTCTTACGTGTCCCTTTTGTATCAAACGCTTAGAACTTTCTTTGTTCCAATATGCTACATAGGATATGACTTTAATAGCATCAAACGACGCGGGGCAACCCTTTGGGCAACTACACGGTAAATTTAGTGTTTCAGGATCAGCAAATGTGGTCAATGCCAGATATCCCGGAAACGGTTGGCAAATGGGCAGCTAACTAGCTAATGTTTCACATGGCAATAAATATACATATATGACAAATTTATATATATATATATATATATATATATATATATATATATATATATATATATATATATATATAAAATTAATAATGTAGTATATAATTTTAAAAATAAATCAAATAATAATCGACAAAAAAATTAGAAAAACAAATAAAGGATACTTATCAATTTTTAAAAATTAACCCACAAATTACAATTCTCAAACCAAACTATAATCATGAACACAAGTCATTACAAAGAAAAAAATAATCATATGCTACATGATAATACAACATGTCAACGTTTGAGAAATAATCCAACAAAAAAATATCAAACTGAATATAATAATATAATAAAAAAATTGATATTAAATATTCTGCTAATATTACAGCTCTAAAAAAACATTCTAATGAAACAGGTCAGCAATTTAACTACGAAAATACTAAAGTTACTAATAGAGAACAAAATTATAAAACACGGCTAATTATGAAAACAATTTATATTCAAAAAAATCCTAATGCATGTAATAACAAAAAGAGATACAGAACATCTTTCTACAATCTACAATTTGTTAACATAAATATTGAATAAATTAACAAAAAACATTCCCTCTACATATAAACTTATATATGTACATACATACCTACTTACTATAAATATACATCTGCATAATATTAACATAACTAAAATTAGAGTAATAATAAAATATAAAATTAGCCCTACATTTGTAGGGCTTCTTGACTGTTCTGCCCTATGATGCTAATCGAACAGTCTAGAAACCTTAAAAATTTATTAAAACTGTCATTTTTGCCTATGTCAAATATGTCATAAATAAAATCCTCTTTTGCAACAGGCCCAAAAAAGGAACCGAAACGTTAAGTAATATAATCCGTGGTTTTAATGCTACCATCCCAAGATAAACATATTTATTATTTAGATATATTGGTAGTTATTTATTGGTATGTATAAGCATAGGAATACCAGGTACTTTAAGGTATTATAAGGTAAGGTGTAACCCCCTTCTTATTAAGAAATGTTTCTCTAAAAAATCAGTACCTACATATAGCTACAATTTGAATATAATTATTTAAAAAATATATCTACTATTGTATTGTACCTATCAGTCTTTTCGATGTCATAATTTAGCATCAAATTATGATCGACGCCAGGCAACAATAATTTAAACCGAGTTTTAAACTAATTTAATTTTTGTAAGGAACTAATAAAACAACATTTGTATAAGAGGTGTAAATTCAAATTCCCCCAGTCATTTACATCAACATCAGTATGTAATTTCTTCGAGTAAATAAAATAGGAAGTTGTAGGATATAATTAGTTACGATGCGGGTTAAATTGCTTAATTCGTGTCGACGTCGGTGAGTTATAAACAAAGGAAAACACCTCGTTCTTGAAATATAATCTATCCGTACGTTGTCAGGAATCCTCGAACGAGGATGCTGGGAGTGAGAAATTCTATATAGAAAATTAGCTAAAAGTTGGGGGTTTCCACATTTAGGTAGATTCCCGCGAAACATGGCGAACTACTTTGCTGTAACCATGTAGCCATTATTTATAGGAGTAAGGAATAACAAATCCAACCGCTCAGTTCAACAATGTTTGTAAAGATGTCGGGGCTTAATCTAAAGTTCGCACTACCAGACAAATCGCGCTCACACCATTATGTGGAACTGTGTAATTGCACCGCACTGTGTAATTGCTCTGAAATTTTTTATAGCCTTACCACCACATCCACATTTGTTATACATTTCTCGTGAACCACCGCTCTGTAAATTTTCTTTATTTTATGTAAAGTATATACTTACCTAGTTATATTATTTATTTATATTTCCCATTCTTCAGCAGTAACTCAATGTAGCGATCGATCAGTTTCTGAATTTCGTTATCCGAGCCTCAATTCCTTACATTCAACGTGCCTATACAGTCAGGGAGATGGTTCAAAATGGAGGTACAAGTGCATCAGACTTATTAAGTAAATAGACATATGTAATTTCTGGAAATATGTGTAGTGATAAAATTTGAGTAATATCTGTTGTAGAATTATTAAAAGCACAAATTATACTCATGTGATTGGTAGATTGAAATGTGTTGTCTTTAAAGTAGGGGTAGTATCTAGGAAGCAGTGTATTGTTTTTAAAAAACCACTTCCTTGGCTACAAACAACATTCAGAGAGAAGACGCTAAGGCAATACAAAAGGTAGCCACGTAATTTGATATATCTTAATAATTATTGTAAATTTAGTATTTTAAAATAACACAAGAGTGTAATTTAAGTGTAAAAGGTAACCAGCCATGTATCGAAACTAGTGCTAGTAAAAATTTAAATATTCCTCATCGTATAAAAGTGTGTTCGGGTAAAAAAAGCCAACATCAAGTGAATCCCGTGGAGGTATCCTGGAGATTCATAATATCAAGGCCAAAATAAAATATAATCAAGACATATACAAAGTAACAGATCTCCAGAGAAGTTCTCATATAATTCTAACGAGAATTAGTTGCTGTTCCATTGCTGTAAGTAACTGTTAGCTATTCCATCCAGAACGAGGGTGTAGAAGTTTTGTACGAGAGTTACAAGGTGCTGCATTGCTGTATTCCATTGCCAGAGGATCAACAAGTATAGTGTTTATTTTGTTCGTGAGTGAGTGACTTCAAAGGTTATAAGGATTGACATATTAGGACAAGGTAATAACCAAAATACTTCAGCAGCCGACACTGGATATGTGTTAACTGTGTAGGAAATATTTTAAAACCTCTTCTACGACCTACTTGTAACAACGTTTTCATCATAAAATGTGCGTAAGTGGGTTAACTAGGAATACCCAATGGGCTCTTTATACGACCAAAACAAGCTGCCTCATAACTTCTAAAAGCAAGAAATGTTAGGCAACTAATTATTGCCTTAGTACGAGAGCATAGATATCTATTGAGGTGCCGAGAAATCTGGCGTTGACTGCTATCTTAAAATGTATAACCCATTTTCAGAAAAGGTTAAAAATACAACCTTTATTTTGGTGTAACAAACATTTTTTTAGACTATTTAGATAACAAAAAATAATAGCCTATAACCAGGATTGATTAAAATTTTAATAATGTGAGACATTATTCTGATCCGCTATGTCATTGTGTATTCATAATTTTTAAACAATTTGTAGGGCATTCAAAATATTGTTAAAAATAAACCCTCGAATTCTCTCGAAATATAATATCGAGATTACTGTTTAAAAATAATTAGGGGAATAATCTGGGGAATTATATATCCTGTCTCACAGTAGCTCACCCAGAGGAGAACGTTTTAAATATTATCGAGGATGTTTTTATCGCGGTTTTTATCGCACGTCAAGGGTTTTATTAATGTTATCTGCTACGGTTTGTGCTAAAAATGCATCGTGATGTGATTTATTTAATATAATGAGATTTTTACCGGGATGTTTCATTATGCTCGCAAATTTAAACACCCCTCATAAATCCTTTCAAGTCGCCATGGTCCTAAACTCTGTTTCCCGTTTAGGAAAAAACTTGTTATGTTACCCTTATCTTATTTACTAATAAGGATACACCTAATATTATGTTAAGTATAAAAATATAATGGTACATTAGGTACATAACAAGAGAGATAAATAGTGCATTATGCGCGAATGGAAAAAGTTGTTAACGAGCCTGTTAACGGCGAATGCTATTTCTTGAGTGCCTTAGAACTCAAGCCTTGTACGAAGATCATAATGATAAAATAAAGAATATTTAAATCAAATACATTAATTTTAAATTTAATTACTCATTTAATATTTAAATTGTTACAACTAAGTCATGTTTTATGGTTAGTTTTACCTTTTTCATTAAGTTAAAAAGAAACAGTAGATTTGTAGTTAGGTACACGAATTATACCATATGTGTCAATTAGGTAAGTACACCAGATTGTACAAAATTGTTTGCTATTTTTGTTTTGGTGTTCTGCGTTCTGCTAAGTTGATGTACAAAAAAATATTTCATTATTTTTCTGTTCAAAAAATTTTCACTAAATAGGTACCTACGAAAAACTACATACTTGCCAATAGATTTCGTAGAAAAAAAAGTTGGTTATTATTTTTTTGATTTTTGGGTGTCCAGCGTTCCCCTGAATATAGTGGAACAACGACATAAAACATTATTTTCGTAAATATAATAGGCTCAAAATTTGCCGCTAATTAATTGCTATTTTTTTTATTTGCTATTACTTATTTGCTATTACTTACTATTCCACTTTTGTGTGTGCAGCGGAACAACAAAAAAATCAAAGCAAGTTTTGAGCTCGGTACTTATATCCTTATTATTTATTTTCTGAATACCAATAAAAACTTTCCATTTAAGCCATTTTTATCAATCAAAATATTATTATAGTGTGAATAATTCACTTACATGTGAAGTAGGTATTTTGTAGGTTGTTGTTTAATTCACTCTAATTTTCAATATAAAATTCTCGGGTCAAAATATCTGCTTTTTTAAAAAAGGCGTTGGGCTTTTTGCTTGTTGAAATCTTTACTTTCTGATGGTGTAAAAAAATAAATTACTATGATAAATGCTCTCAGAAAATGCAAGGAAACGGAAAAAAATGTACGAAATTTTTGTTATCATCATGTACAATTTTGAGCTATTCATTAAAATTTACACTTTAATAAGGTACTGGAAAAACATAAGATTCCATGTTACATTGATAAACAAAAAAATTTCAAATCCATAAAACATAAAGATTGCAAAAAACATGCGAAAATAGTTGTTCTAAATATTAAAGATAGGATTTAAAGGGGATTTCATCTAAAAAATGCGACTGCTGCAATTTTTTTCAGTAAAAAAGTTGATTTAATAAATTTTAATTACATTTATGTCATAGAAAATCTCATAGTATATAAATATACATGTAAATCGTACTATTGAATTTAGATACGTTATTCATTATAATATTTTTAAATACATTAATCTTGTTATTTATAAATACCTTATCTTGAATTCCAAACACTTATCCATTAGTATTTGCCTCTTTGATGGCATTTCTTCATCGTTAGATTCGACAAACCTTCCCGATTCTAGTAGATCTTTGAAATCTTCAAGACAATCACCGTCTTCGTCTCCAATATTATTTATAGTCTTCATTGGTTCTTCATCGACAATTTCATCTGAATCATTAACTTCTTCGTAGGTTTTTTCTTCCACATTGGAGCATTTTTCAGAACTATGACAATTTCAGCATAAATTTGTGGATTTTTAACCATGTTTGCGGCAGCCACATTTTAAACTGTTACGTCCAGTTTCACAGCAAATAGTTTTGAGCAATATTTCCGGAATTAATTCCCTTTCTGTAAATTTGGGCATAATGCCACGTTGATGTTGCTTCCAGCCCCAATCTGTTGCTGTCAGTTCGTTACTCAGCCAAGTTTGAAGCTGATAATATGCCCTGTAACAATGTTGCTCTGCTGCGCCTTCTGTGGGTGAGAGATTTGCCAATATGAAAGATAATTTAATTTTTGTCAATTGATATTTTCGAAATCTTATTGATTCAATGTTATATTACCATTTTTACATTTATAAATAGATTTGATTAATTGTAATCAATTTTTTTTCGATATCTTCTTTCTACGGGATAGGGGTGGAACCTTTGATGTAACTGTAACACTCGGAGTAGTTTCCACAAACACCAAAACACTTTCACTTCGCTCGACGCGCGTTTCGCCAACCAAGTTGGCATCATCCGGAGACGATTAAAACTGACCAGTTTTACCAGTTTTAATCGTCTCCGGATGATGCCAACTTGGTTGGCGAAACGCGCGTCGAGCGAAGTGAAAGTGTTTTGGTGTTTGTGGAAACTACTCCGAGTGTTGATATCTTCTTTGTTTGCATCTTTTTTATAAAAAATATTGGCCAAATTTGAAAAATGGTCCAACAATGAATTTACGATACTTTTCTTTCCTTTTTCGGCAAATCCAGATGTTGTATCGCAACCAGGAAAACAATGCAGAAATGCAACGATATTTTTGAGGGATTCATATTTGAAACTATTAGACGTGAAAAATAGATCTTTTACGTTTCCAGAACCTGGCTTGAGAAAATAAATGTCATGATTATTTGAATTTAATTGTTTCAAAAGGACCAAAAGGATCAATATCTTGACCCACCACAATGACAGTTTTATTAGTATCTCTGGCAATTTCTATCCAGGTCTTAATTATATCAGCATCAGCATCTTCTTCTGCTTGTTTACAGGAAAATCCTGGTGACTATAATCTTTTCATTAACGTTTTTATTATTTTTATTATTAATTAAAGTGTAAATTTTAATAAATAGCTATAAATTTTACATAATTCTTTGCATTTTCTGAGAACATTTACCATAGTAATGTATTTTTTTACACCGTCAGAAAGTAGAAATTTCAACGAACAAAAAGCCCACCGACTTTTTGTAAAAAAGCAGATATTTTAACGCTACAATTTTCGATTGCAAATTAGGGTGCTTCAATAAAAACATTTTTTTTTGTTAAAGAAAAATAAAAAACCAAAAACTCGGTTATTTGATTTTGCCCATAATTTTTGAGGTTATGTGAAAAAAGTGTAAATACAAGTTGTAGATGTTTTTATTACCTACAACATTGCCATTTAACTTTTTTCCATAGGACTTGTAGTTTTGCCGGAAATCGAGATGAACCGCATTTTACCCTCAAAAACTCACCCCCTTTCACTTCCCGACCTCAGATCGCCCGTAAATTATTTTTCCTTTAATTTTTGTTATATTGTCTTCCTTTTCCCATGGCTTTCATCCTACTGTTATTTTTTTTCACTTTTTACCATTTTCAAATGCCTGGTGTAATAAGAAAATCAACGAAAATGTGTGTAAAATATTATATAGAAAAATGGTTGATGATTGTATCGTCAAAAGATATTTTATAAATACCACACGAGAGCCCGATATTAGAAAATAATTATCCAGATCTTTTCACGAACTTGTTCCATTAGCCAATAGCGTTAAATGAGAAATCAAGGCAATAACAGCTCGAGCCATTCGGGCTCTCGTGTCTACTGCCTGACAAGTTTTCGAAAATCTGTCTAATTATTTTCCATTAATTATCACTTCCTTGTGATACTCAACAACTAAGATTGCACGATTGACCGGTTCTTAGAGGGTGGCAGAACACCCCAACATGTCGTGGGGGCAATGAACTTTTTATTATTTAATTAAGCTTCATTTTTTAGTATGTTGTTGTGGCAACCATTTCAAGTGTAAATGCGAATTAGCAGAACAAAATGGCGGTTGTAACTACCTCGCAGAACGTCTTGGAAGACCAGGTATGCGCACCCTGATTTCGTGCCCTCACTCGCAGAATAATTTGCATAATATATACTTATATAAACAATAATTTTGTTCATTTATTTAGAAACTCTTTAGTAAACACTACCTTTGGAGCTGATATTGTAATGCTCATTCGAGGGAAATGCAATTCGAAATTTTGTTGCATAAAACTTGCCACCATGCTCGTCTGAATTGCATCAACAATTATTAAGGGGTAACACTCTCGGATGACACTTGGTAAGGCCATAACATTCGCTCAAAAAATAGCCCATAACTAAATCATAATTGAAAAATGTAGTCTTCCCTATTCTGTATATTATGAACACTCAAAAAGAGAGAACGAGAAAGCGCATAAGAGACAACAAATACATTATCTGTCGCAATGAATGAGTCCACTTTCGTGCCTAGACCCTAATAGGATATAAACACAGAGGGACAATGGTGGATATACTCGTACATTCGAATAGTAACGATTCTAAAAACAAATCTGTTCACATACCATCATATTATTTACTCTCCTTATTTGCGATCTTACACAGGTTTTGAATACAGGCCCCGGATGAGAATCAGGTTTTAGAAAGCATTTCCGGTTCAGTTTTTTGTGCGTATTTGATCTTAAAATTATCGCTGTTATTAAAATACCCAAACTCTGATGGCTTGCAAGCTAATTATTTTAAATTAGATTCTTTGTTTTTCTACGCTGTAATTTATATTATATGGCTATTATATGGATCTGTGTATGTAAGTACCGAGGTAAGAACCTACCACAACCAGTGTTAGACCATTGTAAGTATGCTACGGGTGGAATACCACGAGCAGCGAGATAGGATCAATGGGTGTGGTGACGCACAAGCGTTTAATGCTTACTTTGAAAGATTGCCTTTGAATATTATGGGGTATCTTTGTGCAATAAAGCATTTTTTTCTTCTTAGAAACTTCAATTGCATTTATTTTGAACATTTTTTATTTTATATCATTATTTCAGTTCCTCGCTAATCATAGGGGAGGATGGGGATCCTTGGATTCCGATTGGTGTGAAGTTAGCGACAAATTTTAACGTTAAGTAGAGATTACAGATTCAGTTCATGTGGAATTTTCTTTCAGAAAACCATCCAGTGTCGTGTCATTTGTTAAGAAATAAAATTAAAAAGAGGAAAGCATAAACTTTAAATTAATTGTCTTCTACAAATTTGGAAAATACGTCTCAAGTAAGCACATAGGTATTAACGTAATTTCTCTTGAAATGTCCGATTTTATATTTCCGGTTTTTCGTATTATTTATATCTATTTTTTCGTATTATTTATTATTTGCGGGGCTCAAGGTGTACCACGTGACCAAAGTAGGTCTGTGATCTTCTTAGTAGGCCGTGGTCTGGAGTCAGTCAGTCAGAATAACATCTTTAATTATGTAAAGTTATTATAATTAACTTTTGTTAATTTTTACTTAGGTACATAGCTTTGAAGACAAATCCCATTATTCCCAGTGTATAAACCAAAACTAAGTGTATAAATTATATATTCCAAATGTTACAGCTTTAAAATCATAGACCTACTTTAATCACGTGACTCGGTGCGCCCTGGCCAGTCTTTTTAGTCGGCCGTGCGAAGAGTATTTTTCCATTTATAGTAGACGCCAATGTGTTCGTCTACTATAAATCAAGTGACGACTAGTGGAGAACCTGCGAAGAGCCATTTTCATTTTCGCTTTTCTTGTATATTTTTCGGCATATTCGCGTTATTGCTGCAATTTTGGACAGCATAACGCGCGTCAAGCTTTAGCAACTGTTACATTCCGCATGCGCGTTTGGCACCGATTTGCATTCCATACACATATTTCTCACTCGAACTCTGATTGCTTTCAAATTCGAATCTGACCAAGGGTATTGCGCCGAGTGGCAAATATATATGGAATGTAAAAATGCCAGTGCAACGGTAGATATGTAAAAACTCGTGTAAAAATGTTTTATTACGTATAACTAAGTTTTTTTTATATTAAAGGCATATCTATAATACTTTTATTGAATATAGAATACTTAGGTATATTTAAAATATGCGTGGGGTATTAACAGAGAACGCAGAATGCGATCATACATAGCAAGATATAAATCTAAAATTAATAAATAATTAATCAGCACCTTGCAAGCACGTATATCCTAGAATATATTGTGCTCGATGTATATAATATAACAGGACAATAACTATCTAATATCTCGTACTAAATTCATGATCTAATATTCATAAAAGCGAACGGAAATGATAAAGACAAAATATTTTACCTTGAGAACAATTTCATATACCTAGATAAGTACCTACCTTGGTACCTACCTAGATACTTTTCTGATTATGTCATAAATTTAAGTTTAGTTTCAGACTCGGTTTCGGATCACAAAATACCTCAAACTGAAATGTTACTGTCAATTCTCAATATCAATAATACAGCCCAAACACACAACCGTATAAGTATTACAAGTGTACTTTTATTATAATCTGTATAATTTCCGTTTGAGTACCTACTTAATAATACCTATCATAATTTATGGTAATATCAGAAAAAGCATTTTTTTCAAATTTGGGAAAGTTAATAATTGAACTATCAACTGCGTTTTCGTTAAAGATGAAAAAGCCTTTACCCACTCGTTGCATCTAATATTAAAATCATCTGAATTTGAGTCCTCATCGCATTTTCCTGGCAATTTTACACGTAACACTGCCTTGTAATATCGTCCTCAGTGTGGCACTCAATTATATTCAATTGTCCCTCATTGTCCACAACTTGCTCTAATAAAGTCGTCAATTTATCCATTTTACATCTATAAAAGCAAGAATAACGGAAAGCAACATAGTTTTGAATGACGTATATTATAGGTTATGTTATTTGTTTTAAGAGGATAAATAAAAACTGTGTTGCAATGCCAACGAATAAGAGATAGCTACATAAAAAAACTTATTATAGCTACATGGTGGATTAATATTGTAAAATGATCCTTTTGTGTAACCAAGTTCAAATCGTCTTGTCTGCCAGCGCGATCTCGTGGCTTAAAACAAGGGCAGCCGGTCAAATAGGTCAAGTTTCGATATTAAAAATTTTATAAGATATATGGGTTATAATTATGTAAATAGCTTTTATTCACTGAATCTATACACTGAATCAGTTATTAAAATATGTTAGGAAAATTGTCCCTTCATAATTTTCTCAATTATATTTTCATGCATTCCTTTTAATAGATAAGCATTTTCTGTTCTTTTGTTTTGTTGCATCTTTACACCATTTGGTATTTTTCTCTTACTTTTCTGATATTACTTTCCTTTTTGATATTGTTAAAAAAATTATTTCACTATAATAATAGTCCAGTATCTAGGGAGTTTAGCGCTACAAAAGATGAGGCAGTAAAAAAATATGTTGCTCAAGTCCGGGCCTGCCTAGGGAAGAAAAACTACGTATAAAAAAAATTTAAAACGATGTATAATACGGTATTTTATGGTATTAAACGATTTTTTTTCGTGTAAAACGTTTCGTTTTGAGAAGCAAAAAAATGCAAAAATTTTTTTTTAAATAAGGAATCTCAAGAACAACCACCTAGGTACCAATTCTTTTTCTTCATCATTATCCATTTTCTCTCTGTCTTTCTTTCTTTCTCTCTCTCTTTCTCTCTCTCTCTCTCTCTCTCTCTCTCTCTCTCTCTCTCTATCGATATCTGTATTGCCTTCCACTTCTGCCTCATCTTCAGTTTCAGTATCATCATATTATATATCTATCTAACTCTCACTAGTCTCAGTATCGGTAATTTCTTCGTTATCTTCAATATGTTCTGCTTCTGTATCTTTCATAGAAACGCAACGGCCTTGTTATTGTCCTTATGTCTTGTTATTTCTCATTTTTGTTTCTATTTGAATTTTTAAATTATGTTTATTAAAAACGAGTTTTGATGCTGTTGTATTTGTCAGTCTATTTCTCTTAGAAGTATGGATGTATGGATTAGTTCGTATGTAGAAAAAGATCTTTCAGTAGAAGCAGCAGTACCATGATTGAAGTATGGCAATTGCAATAGTCTACTAGAGCCATATATATTTCCACAAGTTATTTGATTTATTTCAGTTCGATCAGTTCGCGGTAGACTATCCCAATTTAAAAAATTTGTATAGATTCGCCGACCATCAAATCTTGAAATAAGAAGCCTCGTAATGAGAGTTTGAATTGGGTAAAAAACAAGTAATGGGCGTTTTCCTTTTATTTTAAGTGGGCATGCTGCTAACCAAAATAACCCTAAGCTCAAAATTGCGTTTAAGTAGGATACGGAATAAAAAAGAATTTAGTCATCGTAAATGATGACCTCTTTATTACTGCTTCATTCCTTTGGTGGCTTGCCGTTTTAAGCTCGGTTTTTAGATCGTCCGAAATGGAATGATTAGTGAAATTAAATGCCTATTAAATCCAATTAGTGGGACCCCCGTTACAAATCTGGTTAACCGATGAACGGCTACCGCAAGACGCATGATTCGGAAATTATTCTCGGGCAGCACACCAGGTATTGTTGTTACCGCCCATCATATCTACCCATAATTATTGTATGATGAAGACTTAGTCCTGCTATAAGTATGTATATATAATTGCATCAAAAGATACTTACTTTAAACTTTAATAATTCTACTCTGATCTGTAAAATACCGAAGAATTATTTTATGTCGCGGAGTTTTATGGTATCCAATTATCGTTGTGTGTGAAAAATTAATACCTATATATATACCATATTGCCTACCATTTATCGCGCTCTATAAATGGTAGCGCTAAGGCTCAATATTATCATACATCTACTTGTAAATAAGTTTTTAAATGCACTCTACAAGAAAACTCGAATGGGGTCAAATAAGATGACCGTGCTTAAAATATAAATTCCGCCTATTTACAAGTCCATGTTCATCTAAGAAAGAGTCCAAAATTTAACTAATAAAATTTACGTATCTTTCACCAGTCCCTCAAATAAGAAACGTCCAATAATTCTTGAGGCAGTTAAACCACACCAAACATTGAAACTGAAAGTAGCCTTAGATCATCTTAGACTAATTCATTAGTATTAACTTCATTATACATTACCGATTTTGAAGTCTGACTGATCGCTCCATAATATATTTCCAAAATCATTTACATTTTGTCTACAGTAATTAGGCACACAACTGCAAAAACAAGTCTTCCTTCCATATCAGCAGGTAACAACGCATGAACTGGTCAGTACATATAAGGAATAAACTAGTAATTTTTTAAAATCCCATCAACCATAAGATAAATTAGAGTCCTTGACAATATCTTGTATGGAATTATCATGGTAGACCTCAAAATCCAATATCATCCAATAACTGCCACTGCCTCACTAATTCGCATTCTAGTAAAAGTGTGAAGTCATTACTTAACTATTTTTAGTAGTTTTGAAAAATATCGACGGCCCGGTTAAATGCGACGTCGTTATGAGTGTCCATTATACGTATACAAAAGTATACATTATAAGTATACAAAATAGGTTTCTAACATATATCTATATCTATATTCACACTAGCACATTTCACAAATGACATTTAAAAACTAAGCATATTCGACATTCGGCAGACATCGTTATTTTTTGTTTCCATAGATAGCCCTCTAGATAGGCGAGTGGTTTGCAAGAAATGTTGTTTCTTGTCACTCGCTTGTAAATCAAATCGATAGAACCGTGTAAGTGTATGTTTCATTTGGTGGCTATGCGGTTTTCACAGCCAACTTTATCTTCACGTCACATATTTATAATTTGCCCTATAAGCTCCATACGTTCGTTATTTTTTAAGCGATTCACTTAATTTAGTGTAGTTTATGGATACATATAAATTATCGATAAATATAAACATAGTATTTACGTATGAAAGAAGTAAAACTAAAAAATATAACCATTTATACATACTCTTTAACATCTTCGGCGGTTGGCGATTCGTCATAGATATAAATCATACGAACCAAATCAGTACTATTGGTTTGATGCTCTATCTATGACAAGATTACTGGTATTTTTTGTTTCTACCCACGAAATTACAAGAAACTGGACAATAAATAATGGGATGTAAGTATTTGCATTCTGGATAAACAACAATGCAACAGCTGTCATCGGGATGTATTCATGGACGATCAATTAAATATTGACCATCTGTGGGCAGGTGGAATTAAAAAAAGTCAGGGCGGAAATGAGTTCTTAAAAACCTGATTCTCGTCCGGTGGTGCTTCGCCACACACCAACCTAGGCAACACGCGGCGAGTAGCATTTCAAGTACGCTCTCGTAGGGGGCGCCAGGCGTATTGAAAGAGAGCTAGCAGCTAGCCACTTCTAAAATATGCATACGGCCGCTTTTACAACTCTTATTCGTTTTAAATGAGAATTTTAATGAATTCTAAATAAAACATGAATTACCTGTTCTATTAGGGGCGACCGAGACAGCATTGCAACGCGTTTTAAATGTATTTATTCCCTTTCGCAGTTTAAGCGCCGGTTGAATAATGAAGTTCTGAAATGCATTTTATTGGATGAAATTACTTCAGCTTTTTATCGCACCTTTCTTGCTTTTACTTTCATTCTATAGAGCCGATACCACGAATAAATGAAATGATGTCCTCCTATATCTCGGTCTCCTATATCTTGACGTAATGTTGCATTATAGAAATGCCTAAAAATGATAATATGTGTAGCGAAAGAAAAAATTCCATAGAAATATAAATGTGGAGGTCATGAATACGTATAAAACACTTATAAAAGAAGCTCAATTATTTATCATAGGTGTTCAAACACCTACCTATTATTATATTTCCTTTTCTTTTTTCTAATATTGTTTTTTTCTAATTTTCTATATATATATATATATATATATATATATATATATATATATATATATATATATATATATATATATATATATATATGTATGTGATATATATATATATATATATATATATATATATATATATATATATATATATATATATATATATATATATATATATATATATATGTATGTGATATATATATATATATATATATATATATATATATATATATATATATATATATATATATATATATATATATATATATATATATATATATATATATATATATATATATATATATATATATATATATATATATATATATATATATATATATATATATATATATATATATATATATATATATATATATATATATATATATATGTTAGAATCAGTTGGGTTTCTTGTTAACTTTTTGATGGGAATCACGGTTCCCAATAAAAAATAAGAGGTACACTTCCATCAGGCATGTCCCAGTTGGGTCAATGACGATCCAGGCTACCAGAGGGCGACCACTGACATCACTCGTGCTACGCTACGTCCTAATTCGGCCGGGATTAATATGAATACCGGAACCGGGAGGAGTCACAGCACATTACCTTTGACACAGATATCCTATCTTCCCTCCACCCTTATTCGTATTGCTCGCTTAGATAATTTACTAGGTGATGTGTATTTACTTAAATTGTTATGTAATCAACTCGGTAATCAATTATTGAATTATTGTTTAAATATCGAAAATCCAAAAAATGTTTACCTATAATATCGAAAATTGAGTCATTGCATCCAAGAAAATCCCGATTTAGAAATATTAAATAAATAAATTCCAAATCGATTTGCACAATGATATGCCTCGGGTTTTGCGATGCGGTAATGCTAGGGAAACATGATACGCGATGCCCGTGGAAATATTACTTTTCGTGTGAAAAGTAAGAAATACACACCATTGGAGTAAGTATTTATATTCGCGACGTAATTCTCAAGCAATACCATACTTTATAACAATTAAATCTGCTTCCAAAATAGACGAATAGTTGTAAATCGTAGCTTCTCTGATATTAATTCCAACAACAACAACAAAGAATTACTTTTTCTAGAATAACTAGGTTATATTGGCGTACAATTTTCAGCAGAAAGTTCACAAAGTTCTCGATTATACAACATACAACATAAATATATAGGTAAACCTGAATTGCTTAGATAAGATAACATATGCCACAGCTTTGCCCATCTCGTTTGAATGTCCTCAGCCCACCAGTGTCGTGTAAATTCATTTGTATCTATATGTATCGATAGGTTAGTTATTGGTAGATACCTAGTTGGTTGTAGATAGATAGATAGTTATCAATACATTCGTATCGATAGACTGGGATATCGGCCTGTGCGTATGATGAGGTGAAGCAATTGCACCCTACCTAATATTACTTAATCAATGATTTGAGGTCATTGATTAAAAGGGAAGTTCACCTTGTTCAACGGTTTACCATAAACTGTGACTAACAATCTCTCTGGATAATTTATTTAGTGTATGTAGACGCGTCATGTCACCTTCTTGTTCTTGTTTGAATTTTGCCTCGACTTTTGCTCAGTACCTATATCTACCTATTTTTTTGTTTGCTTCCAACGTGAGATGCAACATGCAATTCAACGTGGACGGTGTTTTATTTTATGTGCAACAAATCGACGTGCATTTCTTCAAGTCGTTTCCATAGCATAGCTTTCATGTAATAGAAGCATTTTAACAATGAGCAACTGAAAAAATGTCACGAGATGGTGGAGAACTAATAAAAAAAGTTTCGCATCTAAAATGGCAGCTGAGTGGATAAAATAAAACAATTTGAGCGGATATCTAGTAGGTATAGACTTTGAAAATTTAATACAATTAATTAGTCTTAGAATTGGATGCATATTTGAGAAAAGCTATATCAATATAACGAGCGTCCTGTAGTACACACTAGAAAGCGCACTTAATTCTCCGCCCACACTACAACTGAACGTCTCACCTCTTTGATTGCGCGCCAAAAACAGACAAGTTTGGAATCATCAAACCGTTTCGGATAATCGGAAGTCTACTGTAGAAGTAAAAATCACAGTTGTTAAATTTTTTATCCCCTGTGCATCGCTGTGATAAAAAAGTAAAGTTGCCTTTACGGATTTGCTCTAATTATAAATATTTTGTATGCAATGCAATGCTATATTTTGAGGAATATAATATTATATTATGGACCAATAATCACCAAAGAAACAGCACATGCCCTATATAGTGCTTGCAAAACGATCTACTAATGGCAAGAAAAAAATTTGTTGTGGTTGAAAGGTAATAGAAGTATAGTTAAGAAAGTACTTACAGTCTTTCTAATAAGTATTTGTGTAGTTGACTAACCGCGTATAGGAGAAACAGCAGTTGACATATGTACCTAATTCTGAAATTTCTCAATATTCAATTAAAATATTAAATTCCAGAATACTACATAAAAGTTGTATATATTATTTATGAATGTCATAAAAGAATTATTGTGCTTACAATAATATATTATAGGCCAAGATATTAGCCATTATTACATTTATTTTTGTCTACTTTAATTATGGCAATTCCGTAAACATTTATTTTTATAGTTAAAAGCAGTAAAGCCGCTCTATTGTAGACCCAAGGCCGGATATGCTAGCAGGATATCTCTTTTTAACTTATTGGAATGACGTGCCGTCTGTGTTTAGTTAAAACAGTCGCAAACGTTCGCCTCTCTTGCATGGGCGGGTTTGCGGGAATTTCGGTCGTATTCTGTAATGGTTATTCGCGATAAAGTAGTGCGTTAGTTGAGATATTCGCGTATATATATATATATATATATATATATATATATATATATATATATATATATATATATATATATATATATATATATATATATATATATATATATATATATATGTATATATATATATATATATATATATATATATATATATATATATATATATATATATATATATATATATATATATATATATATATATATATATATATATATATATATATATATATATATATATATATATATATATATATATGCAAGCGACCGGATGAAGGAGAGGTATGACAATAGAGCTGAGGATGGTGGATATCAGCCCGGAGACCAGGTGTGGCTGAACAACCCACAACGACGTCGCGGCTTGTCCCCAAAATTGCAAACCTCCTGGGAGGGTCCGTATGAAATTCTCGAAAGAATTAACGATGTCATCTACCGAATTAAGAAGCCACCCAGAGGGAAGCCGAGAGTTATCCATTACAACCGACTAACTCCTTTTGCCGGAAGAAATGACGACCCTGGTACGGCAAGAGTCCGAAACTTCGCGTCACCTGGGGACGACCTGAGTTTTGAAGGTTTCATGGCCTTGCACTCTGGCAGCCACAAGACAAGGTATGGCGTGACCAGAGAAGAATACCGAAGCCTGTTTCAAGTCCCCGCTGATTTCTCGCTGGCCCACTGTGTAGCCCAAGACCTGCATATGTCTAGAGGTATAGCCCTTGCCTTCAAGCAGAGGTTTGGGAATGTGGGCACCCTGAAGAGACGGAATCCGGAAGTTGGACGAGTACTTCAGTTAACCGACAACCAACACGGCAATAAATATATATATATATATATATATATATATATTTATATATATATAAAATATATATATATATATATATATATATATATATATATATATATATATATATATATATATATATATATATATATATATATATATATAT
The DNA here is from genome assembly GCA_964058915.1 of Tetropium fuscum. Taxonomy (NCBI): domain Eukaryota; kingdom Metazoa; phylum Arthropoda; class Insecta; order Coleoptera; family Cerambycidae; genus Tetropium; species Tetropium fuscum. The sequence continues at coordinate 57,302 of CAXKVY010001674.1, forward strand.
ATATATATATATATATATATATATATATATATATATATATATATATATATATATATATATATATATATATATATATATATATATATATATATATATATATATATATATATATATATATATATATATATATATATATATATATATATATATATATATATATATATATATATATATATATATATATATATATATATATATATATATATATATATATATATATATATATATATATATATATATATATATATATATATATATATATATATATATATATATATATATATATATATATATATATATATATATATATATATATATATATATATATATATATATATATATATATATATATATATATATATATATATATATATATATATATATATATATATATATATATTATATATATAATATATATATATATATATATATATATATATATATATATATATATATATATATATATATATATATATATATATATATATATATATATATATATATATATATATATATATATATATATATATATATATATATATATATATATATATATATATATATATATATATATATATATATATATATATATATATATATATATATATATATATATATATATATATATATATATATATATATATATATATATATATATATATATATATATATATATATATATATATATATATATATATATATATATATATATATATATATATATATATATATATATATATATATATATATATATATATATATATATATATATATATATATATATATATATATATATATATATATATATATATATATATATATATATATATATATATATATATATATATATATATATATATATATATATATATATATATATATATATATATATATATATATATATATATATATATATATATATATATATATATATATATATATATATATATATATATATATATATATATATATATATATATATATATATATATATATATATATATATATATATATATATATATATATATATATATATATATATATATATATATATATATATATATATATATATATATATATAGTGCTGTTTTAATGTAATTGTGATACAATATAATATCGGCGAACGAAGGAAAATATTCCAAAACGTAGGCACTACCGATCGGCAGGTGTGAAAAAAAATATTTTACGAGTATTTTACTGCATACAGAGAGATCTCATTGCGATAAGGATGAATTAATTGGTAGATATGTGTTCGGATTATATAGAAGCATCAAAGTCAAGTATTCTCATAGAAATACAGTCGAACTTCGATAACTCGAACCATGACTTGCCACAAACAAAGTTCGAGTTATCAAGACTTAGTCAAGAGTTATCAAGAATTATCAAGACGAATTATCAAGACAAAACTGATCGTCGTTTTAATCGTCTCCGGATGATGCCAACTCGGCATCATCCGGCAAGTGAAAGTGTTTTGGTGTTTGTGGAAACTATTCCTAGTGTTTCATATATTGTTAACAATAGCTATATTTCAATAATATGCACTCATACCTACGTATATTTTACAACATATGTATTTTATTTTATTTCCTTGTAAAATAGTCAATTTCATTTAAATCATCATAAATATATTCGGTAGTATGCTCATTAGTGTTTAAATAAAAAAACCACCATCGGTGGGACGTAAAAGTATGATCATCTATGTGCATATAGTCATCAAAAGTGACAGTATCTGGCATATTTTGTGAATTTGCCCAAGCCTCATATTCAGATTGCAGTTGTACTTCACCCTCACTTCTATCATCCAAAAGCTCACGTATAAAAATCAATGGTCTTTCATCTTCCTCCTCCCATTCCCATATTGACAAAATCTTGCCTTTTTGAAACAATTAGCAGTTGTCTCAGGCTTGACGTCGATATTTCATGCTTTTGTTACATCATTAATAGAGAATAAAAACAATAACATAAGCATTATGGAACACAGTCCATTAACATAATGCTTATGTTACTGTTTTTATTCTCTTCTAGATGTTTCATTTTTTTCAAAATTCTAATAGTGGCATTTTAAAGTTTGTATAACACCTTCAGCAAGTGGTCATATTTAGGGGGGAAAAAGCAAGTTTGATAAACTGTAATCTTTGTTGAATGTCTTTAGGGTCAGTAGTGTCGATTGCATTACATATGTATTTAGCAGCAATCAATTTCAAACTGTTCTCAATACATATTAAAATTATGTTCCTTCCAGAATTCGACTTATCAAAGTTGGCGCCAATTATTATGCTCGAGTTATCAAGAAATTCGACTAATAGAAGTTCGAGTTATCAAGTAAAAATAACTCTAATTCTCACTGCTAATGCTGATGCCAACCAATTTTATTCGACATATCAAAAATTCGAGTTATCGAAGTTCGAGTTATAGAAGTTTGACTGTATATGAAATGGTTGCTATGGCAGATGGGTTATCTTCAAAAATAAAAAAGTTTCGAAACGAAGGGCGAAAATTTTTTAACACTGACGAAGTGTCAACGAAGGACATACTGTAAAGAGAGTCTGGCAGAAAGGAATCGTGAAAATTGCACGGCAAGGTGCGATTAAAAGCTGGACAACTATATTGATATTTATTTTATTTTTCCGTTTTGAAATTTATTTTCAAATATTTTTGTGTCTTGTGGGAAATGTCTACGCCCATGAGAAACATTGTATAGGTCAGGGTTGCCGGTCGTTGAACTACACATACTTATTAGAAAGACTGCACTGCCCATAACAAAGACACATAGGTATTATCAAGTAGGTTTTATTGTTAAAACTTGAACCGCTTTGTGACAAGTAAGTTATGAATAGTAACAAAAAAATAGTTGTCAAAATATTATTTTAGCGGCAGGTAAGTAGGATGCCTTAGCAATATGATTTTTCTTGGGACAATAAGGCGGTCTACCTGGAGCCTATTATTTAATGCAGATATTTTCTTAGGGTTAGTTATAATTATTGATTTCTATTAACGGTTAATAGAAATTTACCTCAGTGTGGGTATGTACACATTTAACCATTAAAATGTGTTTTTAGAGTTGGTTTTATTCAGTGTTTTTGTTATTTTCAAATATATTTTATGTTTTCTTTATGTTATTTTTTATTTTCCGAAAAAATAAATTTGGATATAGGGCCCCTCAGGGCTACGCCTCTGCATGATTTTAAGATTACACTTTTCGCAAATGTTCATATACCTACATAACTTAGGTACCTACCTACTAGGAACCTCATAGGTACTTACAAAATGAAAATTTCTCGGAAAATTTGGTATAAAATAAAGTAAGGTGGTACCTATAAATTTCAGTATAAAAGTATAAATTAAAACAAATAACAGTAGGTATTCCTTATTCATTCTCTTGCTAAATTATCATCAGCATCATTAGCATCAGCTTTACCTAATTATCAAGTCCAATTGTTCAATTAATAATTAATTGTACAATAACAATTGTACATACCTACCTACTACAACCTACAACCAAAGTGTTGATAAAATCTGCTACCTACCTGCCTAACTAGGCAGACTAATTGCGGTTTAGCCTGTTTGTTGGATATTTTATTATAACAAATTTTTTTTAATGGAATAAAAATTAGAATCACTTACTTGGAATAAAATGTGTATCCATATTAAAAGCGGTAGGTAATCCAAGCTATTGGGCATGAAATGATCACTTTAGTTAATCACTCAAACAATTAAACCATAACAACAACAAACATTTTCCTCATTAATGGGCACTAATCTCCTTCACGCATCGTTAAAATCTCTTGGAATTGCACTCAATCCTTTTACTCTGTGAATCAATCACTGCACAATGTTAAATATGTACAACCACTAATCGGGGCAGCTGGTAGATTTATTTTGTTGCTGTTTTGGTTTTCGGGGTAATCATATATTTATATGACACTTAAAAAGCACATATATATAACACCGAGTTGCGTAGGTATGTACCCTAGGTACGAATATTCTAAATTAATAATTAATAAATCAATCCGTTTCCCCTGATACCAATGGTTTTCCACAGCTCGTATTTATGAATGGGCAAATCTAACGGCACTGCGATCACGACGAGAGTAGTATCCAAGGTCCCACAATCACTTGAAGTACCGAATGAAAAGGTGTATCCACGAAAATTATGAACGAAAATCCTGCTAATGCGTTTTTCGTCATCAACCGTCTTATCCTCCCGAAGATGCAGCGAATAGCGGTGGAACACAGATAGAACTGATTTCTTGCATCTACATACGAACACCGGATCGCAATTAACCAAGCTCGAATCTCAAGAAGACCGCGTTTTACCCCGGCAAAGCTCCGAAGCGCACTGCCCGTTTCACGTGCAGAGTCTGCAGCGGTTAATCTCGAGCTCTCCCGATTTCCCTTCGGTTACCATCACCTGTTATGTTGATCCTTCTTTAGGACAACTAACTGGTGAATTGACAGCGCCCAGAGAGAGCTATATGAAACACGAATAAAACCCAAGAGCTGGAATTAGTACAGGTGTTTGAGGGGTAGCTACTAGAAATTGGCAGGTGCTTGTCTAGGGAGACTTCAAATAAAACGTATTAAAAAATGGAAGGGCATATTTCTATACTATACCCACCTACTTGGGTAGAACCTGTGCTGCGATTCAGCCTGACTTTAATTACTTCTGACCCAGCTTTAGCCTTTACAGGTGATGTTGGAAGGAGAAGGAGCTGTCCCTTCAACAATAAAACCAGACAGAAACAAACCGATTATTACTTCCAAAAATGCTTTGGTATTTCTTATACATCTCGTGGTTTCTTAAATCAGCTACATACGTTCGTTCGGCGGAATGGTGAAATAATTCCACCATTAATACCATTAAGTCCATTTACATTTGCAATTTAACCAATGAGCTAAACAATGAAGATACCGCTTGTGGAGCGACTTCTTTAATTATTCCTGCCCACCATTTAAATGTCCGGACACTACACTCGCGCCGTCATAACACAGCGATCAATTTTATACGATTTTTTATAATTATGTCGTTCAAAATGTTCACTCGTCGAACATTTGTTTCGGCTGTACGATCTGGACTAACATCAACAAAATAGTTTTCCACTAATTTTGCACTAGAATTAACATAATTATCTAAGAATAAAAAGAAACTATCATCTTTTCACAATATCTCTTGTATCATCCACCTGAACTAAAAAAATATATGCTTCATCTATTTCTTCTGATATAGTTACCTGAATATAATAAGAAATACATGGCACAATTTCGTATTGCATTCTTTTTGAGTCTCCAGAAAATACGGCTTAATTTTTTTCGTATTGATTTTGTAAATCTATTGGGCTCCTTTCCATATATCTATACATACAAATAAATGAAAGTCTGTGGTTGTAATGTCAAGATAACAAGTCTGTCTGTCTGTCTGTGTCTATCTATCTGTCTGTCTGTCTGTCTGTACCAGCCTGCCTGCCGCACCGAAAAGCGCCCCTATCGCTTCCCCCTCCCGCGACTTAATATCGAAAAGGCTGCCAGTGGCGCGGGCTCAGAACGCGCGTTAAATTCGCGCGGACGTAGTTGCGGGTAACGGCTAGTATTTTAATAATTCAATTGGTTCAATTTTTCAATTTTTCTTGCTCCCTACCCTGAAATTGCACGCTTTCGCGTCCACCTATCGTCCCCGAAACAGCGTCTTTTGTGGCCGCTCTGAAACTGAGCGGACTGTGGATTTTTGTGGCCGCCGACGAACACACGAAAAAAATCTAACACTACCCCTAGGTATTTAGCGTGGGGTGTCTCTTTGATTTTACTATTGTTTATGTATCCATGCCATCTTATTGTTGTGTTAGTGTACTTTCTGGTGAAATTTACTAGCTCCGTTTTTTCCGGGTTAATTTTGATCTTCCATGTGTTGTAATAGGGTATTAATTTAGTTAGGTATATTTTCAATTGGGCGTTCGCCACTTCGGAACTGAAGCTGGTGGCAAACCAGCTTCAGTTCCGCAGAAACAAACCGATTATTACTTCCAAAAATGCTTTGGTATTTCTTATACATCTCGTGGTTTCTTAAATCAGCTACATACGTTCGTTCGGCGGAATGGTGAAATAATTCCACCATTAATACCATTAAGTCCATTTACATTTGCAATTTAACCAATGAGCTAAACAATGAAGATACCGCTTGTGGAGCGACTTCTTTAATTATTCCTGCCCACCATTTAAATGTCCGGACACTACACTCGCGCCGTCATAACACAGCGATCAATTTTATACGATTTTTTATAATTATGTCGTTCAAAATGTTCACTCGTCGAACATTTGTTTCGGCTGTACGATCTGGACTAACATCAACAAAATAGTTTTCCACTAATTTTGCACTAGAATTAACATAATTATCTAAGAATAAAAAGAAACTATCATCTTTTCACAATATCTCTTGTATCATCCACCTGAACTAAAAAAATATATGCTTCATCTATTTCTTCTGATATAGTTACCTGAATATAATAAGAAATACATGGCACAATTTCGTATTGCATTCTTTTTGAGTCTCCAGAAAATACGGCTTAATTTTTTTCGTATTGATTTTGTAAATCTATTGGGCTCCTTTCCATATATCTATACATACAAATAAATGAAAGTCTGTGGTTGTAATGTCAAGATAACAAGTCTGTCTGTCTGTCTGTGTCTATCTATCTGTCTGTCTGTCTGTCTGTACCAGCCTGCCTGCCGCACCGAAAAGCGCCCCTATCGCTTCCCCCTCCCGCGACTTAATATCGAAAAGGCTGCCAGTGGCGCGGGCTCAGAACGCGCGTTAAATTCGCGCGGACGTAGTTGCGGGTAACGGCTAGTATTTTAATAATTCAATTGGTTCAATTTTTCAATTTTTCTTGCTCCCTACCCTGAAATTGCACGCTTTCGCGTCCACCTATCGTCCCCGAAACAGCGTCTTTTGTGGCCGCTCTGAAACTGAGCGGACTGTGGATTTTTGTGGCCGCCGACGAACACACGAAAAAAATCTAACACTACCCCTAGGTATTTAGCGTGGGGTGTCTCTTTGATTTTACTATTGTTTATGTATCCATGCCATCTTATTGTTGTGTTAGTGTACTTTCTGGTGAAATTTACTAGCTCCGTTTTTTCCGGGTTAATTTTGATCTTCCATGTGTTGTAATAGGGTATTAATTTAGTTAGGTATATTTTCAATTGGGCGTTCGCCACTTCGGAACTGAAGCTGGTGGCCATGACAGCGGTGTCGTCGGCGTAGGTGATCATTTTTGTTTGATAAAATAGAGGGCCGACATCCCTCTATTTGGTGTAAAATGTATATAATTTGGGGGCGCGGACAGTTCCTTGAGGGACTCTGGCTGTTTGGGGGTGGGTTGAGGATAAGGTGATTTTGACTAGGACTTGGAATGTACGGTTGGATAAGTAGGATTTAAGGAGGGAGGTGATGTGGGGTGGGAATTTTAGTCTATTTAACTTGGTGATCAAGCCCTCCTGCCAGAGAGTGTCGAACGCCTTCGCCATGTCCAGCAGGAGGAGCGTGGTGTTCTTTGATTTGTTATAGTTTCTGGTCACCTCGCCGACGACTTTAGCGGCTGCCATGACCGTATTACCGCCCTTTCGGAAACCTAGTTGGTGGTTAGGTGTTATATGCATTTTATTGTCCACTTTTTCAAGTCTTCGCAGGATGATTTTTTCTGCGAGTTTTGAGAGAGTAGGAAGCAGGGAGATGGGATGGTACGATTCGGGATTTTTTGGATTTTTATTAGGTTTCAGAATTGGGATTATTATGGCATGTTTCCAACCCTGTGGGTAATGTTGTTGCTTCAACATCGCATTGATTACGTAAGTCAGTTGCGTAACCGTCTTCCTCGGCAGATTTTTTAGTAGTATGTTGTCGATTTGGTCACAACCCGGTGCTTTGTTATTGGGGAGGGTTTTTATTATATCCGACACCTCTTTTAGGTTTGTCAAGTACTTAGGAGCTCATTATTGTTCATAGTTGTATTAATATTTGTAAATTAGTTTTTAATATCCTGCTGTATTTGTGTGAGAGTTCAGTACTCTACCGTATGCGCTATATCCCACACGATAGAAGTATATTTTATTTCTATTTCAACGCAGCGCTTACTGATACCAGTGACAGATAAATGAATTTGTCTCTGCTGATACTATTGTACCACGTTCATTTTAATAACCAATTCTGCGTGCACTTTCAGGCTGGGAGCAAGAAAAGTCGTATACAGCATACGGCCAGATGGTTCGACTTCCTGGCCGACGTGGCGCTGCGCCGGCCAGGGAGTCGAACCTTCTGGCCTAGTACTGTAATATACTATTTCTTTTAATGCATCGGCAACGGTATTTTGTTAAGCTGTTGAAAACTTACTGCACCCTTTAGGTGTTCCAAACATCCTTCGTGTTTGTGGAAAGCCCGCGAAACATCAAAACAAAACAAAATCATCGATACTAATTTTATTCCACACAAACTGTTTGTTACTAAGAAGACATGACCAACAAAATAATATTTGCAAAGAATGAATACCATATAACCACTGATATTGTTCATATAATTTTCTTTAAATTTCTGTTGAAGGATCATTTTATTAATATTAACAAATAAAATAAGTATAGCTCTTGTATGTTATACACAAGTATATTATACACAAGATATCTTTTCTGTCCTCATCTTTAAATCTTGAAAAAGACGTTTCAAGTAAAATACACACGATATATCTATGAAATATATAGCAAAGTTCATCAACGCGTTATTTGAAATAACGTATAGCAAACTAAAACTATGAATATATAATTAATTAAAGGTAAATTGGTCACGCCTCATAGAGATAACGATGCATTACTAAATATATTAACAAATTTGTTTTATTAGTTCATGAATTAACCTCAACGAAATGTACTAGAATTCCAATGACAATAAATTCGATAATAAGATAATTCACTGCATTAAAAAATATTCTCTTGTAGTAGTAGGAATCTGCTCTTTAATGTCAAGGATTAAAGTAATATAATTCAGAAGTATTCTAAATTTAACGATAGAAAATCTGATTTGACAGCAATATTTTTGACATCAACACCAACCCATAAAAATTAATAAACTAAAATGCATCATTTCTCAGGAGCAATACCGCGAACTCATACCAGAGATATAGATCTATATCTCTCACTCATACACATAGCATAACGCATAACCTATATTTTTAAGACTTGTTGCTTGTTGCCCGTGTTGGTTCTGTTCTTCTGTGTTGACTTTTGTTTATTCAAATAGTATGTCTTAAAATATTGATGGTGTGCTTTATTATATTTCATTTCCCCTAACGATGCGTTACAAGCGTTGTAATGTACCATCTAGGTACATTACAAGCAAATACACTAACACAGGAATCTATTAGTCTATTAATTTCCAGCATAATTGTGCAGAAAAAATAGGTTACTAAAAATAGAATGTCAAATATCAAAATAAATTTTTGTATCGTTAAATTTACTTTACCGAGTAGGTATATCAAACCAGAACCAGGTATAATACTATGAATTGACCTGTGTTGAGTGTGTTATTATTTCAAATGAATGAATGTAGTTTTTATTGCACAATTATTTTTATATAATGCTAATTAAAGCGAATTAAAAACGAATACCTGTCGCGCTGAAAATATATTCAGTTGTAAGGTCAAAGTAACACTGTTTACACAGCGAGTTCTGCCTCGAATCTACGCAATGCCGTGGGTTGAATTGGCCTACATTGAATAGACATTTATTATTTTTTGTGTCCACTACCTTTTATGTTGTAAGACGTATGGGTTGAAAGCACTATGCTCATAAGAAAATAGGTAGGCGTTTAAGGCAGACGATTTCGAACTCTCATTTTATGTACGTCAACTCGTGGCACTTTAGTAGTTTTATGCAGAAATTACCTGATGAAAACTTCAACAGTATATATCCAATATATAGGTAAGTCCATAACAAAAGAAGATCTTAGTTCATGAAATTTTTCTTTCTCGATGACATGGACAATATTGATGTTCGATAGCCGTTCTTGTACCAAGTTCTAAGATAATTTTGTATCCATTTTGTATCAGTTTTAACACGTTGACGGACAGCGACGTCTATGGACGTTTAGGCCACTGTGCGTGATGTGGCACATTAATTTTACGACGTTTATAGCCGCCCTAACAAAAATTTAAAACAATATACTAAAAAAGGTTTATGTGTCACTGACTAGGTATACCCGTTTGTTTTGTCTTCCGTAATCAGCTTATTTATGACTCGAGGAACACGTAAATAGCAATATATTTTTTATTAGTGAACATACATATATTTAAAAATGTTTTTGTACTATTAATTTATTATGATATCGATTGACTATCGATAAATAAAAGAACACGTTCAAGTTTTGCTCCGAGCGGGTGGAATGCTTGCATAGGTTGAGGTGGGTGTGGCATGACTTATGGTGAGATGCACGTAAGTCGTGGATTGGAGGTTCGCCACTAAACTAATATATATATATATATATATATATATATATATATATATATATATATATATATATATATATATATATATATATATATATATATATATATTAGTGGCGCTGACATAAAGTGGCGCTCCTAGATTTTATCCCAAATTTGATGTTCAATAACTTTTAAACCAGCCTATCGATTTTGATCGATTTTTCGAATCGATTCTGATCGATTTTTCAGCTCCACGGCCTCCTTGTTGAATATCAAACTTAATAACACCGTTTCATCTAAAATGTCGCATCTTCGTTGTTGAAGGGGCTAGAGTGGTGATTCAAAAAAGAGAATATTGAAAAAAGAATGGTAAACAACGTGACCAACCTAAGAATTCAATGCAAATAAAATTTAACTCCACAGCGACAATCAAATTTCGTGTCAAAATCATAATCGGTTTTTAAATGCTGTATATATTAAAAAATACATTTTTTATGGAAAGAATATATATATATATATATATATATATATATATATATATATATATATATATATATATATATATATATATATATATATATATATATATATATATATATATATATATATATATATATATCAATCAATCTGAAAATCTAACAATTAGTGTACCTACTTATTAGTGTATTAGTGTATTTCATTCACTTTGAAAAATCAATATCGCCTATTAATTGAAAATTGCAGGGGCATTACCGCTCCAACAGCCCTAATGTAAAATAGTTGAAGGGGTTATGAGATATAATAAAATGCTATTATATCGTGATATACACACGTATGTAACATATTATCAAAATGGTCTCTGCCCATGTAAATCGAGTGCTTCTATGATTTATTGAATATATTAATGAAAATCTCGATCAGGGAAAATATATAGGAGCACTTTAATTCGATATATCCAAAAAATTCGATTGTCTGATTGTCACGCTTCCACTAAACATAAATTGTATGCTATCGGATTTCGAGGAAATTCCCTATCCTGCCTTTGGTCGTATGTTCAACATAGAAAAATATAATAAAATGTACAATTAAATAACGAAATTTAGTAATGAAAATGTGATCTGTATATCAAACTAGCAAACTACTCTGTCCTTTAGTTTTTTTTAACAATCTTCAATCTTCTATCAAATGTGAGATGTGAGCACAGTCTAAAGTGTATTATATCCAGACTAGTAGGCCAGATGACCTTCAAGATTCAAATACCTTTTCAGTACAATGCTTCTATATCGAGTGCTGAAAAAGTGGATAATTATTCTTTAATTATTTTTTTAATATTGGTATTAGTGTATTTTCTTAAATGTAACTTCATATTGAATTATATTTTAATGGTTTTACGTATGTATATTTTCATAAATATCGTATTTTATTATTACAGGTACTTACTTTATTATATGTATAATCACATTTACAGTGCAAGCCTTTGATTGCATTCAGTGACTACTTTCACGGCCGTGAACTGAGCTGACTAGTTACTGTCCTCGTATGCCCTTCTGCATGTTGTTTTTATTCCTATTAATTTTTAATCATATACTAGTATTTAAGCATGAGATTCATGTGTTCATTTTAAGGAACAACTTCATATAGATATATGCCCTAAACGTATATTAATAGTCACAGCAAATTAGGTCTTTTAAGAGAAATAATTTAGGTATAAAGTTTTAAAAATTTGGGTCCGAACTCCTTATAGACATGTAAATATAGTATAAAGGAGTTCCTACCTCTTTGGAAGGTGATTCATCCCCTTTTGCTTCAGAAACGACCCTTAATGCGACCTCGTGCTAGTTTTATTTAATTTTTCCCAAAAACTGTTACTCTGAAGAGGAAGATGAATAGGACTTAAAATATTCGTTATAAAATTCTATATCATTTATGTTCCATAAAATTTTTTAAACTCTTCTCTTACAAATATGGTTTGAAAAATTAGAATATCTTGCTAAAGTTGGGCAAAAACGACAAATATTTGAAAACACATTGGCCATAGAAAAATGTTACTTGCAAAGTAGATTTTCCTCCACAAACCTGACGAAAGTGACAAACAAATATGACTACAGAAAATTTTGTTACTATTACTACGATGTCTCTTATATTCGAGCCCGTTTCCACACCACCGCTGAGGGTGAGCGCTTTTTTTTCTACTCGTTTTTACCTAACTTTAGCAACATATCCTAATTTTTCAAACCATATTTGTAAGGGTTATGAAACATTTATGGAGATTTATGGAACATAAATGTTGCAGAATTTTATACCGAACACTTTAAGTCATATTCATTGTCCTCGTCATACTAACAGTTTTTGAGAAAAAATGCTCACATTACAGGGTGGTTTCTGAAGCAAAAGGGGATGAAGCATCCTCCTGAGAGGTGGGAACTCTTTGCATCTGTATTTGGATGTCTATTAAGAATCTGCACCCAAATTTTTAAGACTTTATAAATAATTTCTCCTATTTGCCATTTTAATTACTAATTTGCTGTGACTATAAATCTTTTGTGTGGTCTAAAGGCTTTTTGGAATTTTTCAACAATATCTTTGACACCACTATGCCTAGATATTTTTTTAAAATTTGATACGCACCGTCTATGTATCAAGAGAAATGTTTTAATGATCAACATTTTTGTCTTCGTGTGGCGTTCGTGTGGGATTTGCGCTGAATATTTCTGAAAAAAAAATGGCACTTCCCTACTTCCTAAAATAAAAATTATTTTTGGATATATCATTAATAATTAATGAGCAAATCTGGTCTCTTAATTTTCTTTCTTTCGAAGAATAGTTCATCCATAAAAAAATTAAAAACTATTATTCTGAATGGCCTATGTAAGATCTGCAAGAGCTTATGTCGAATTTTCTCGAGGGGGTTTTACTAGTTTTCGTTTTTTTTCCACTTGCGAAATCATGAAATCTGGTCTAGAACTTAAAAATCTATCCAACCGTTTGCATGGGTCTTATTTTTTGTAACTGATGAAACTATATGGTTAGAATTCTAACTATGGTAGGAATAGAATAGAAATTCCTACTTCGCGTCTGGTTGCACGAACAAGAATTATTTATTCAGCATTAATTACACTATCGAAGCAATAGTCGGAATATCGTAGTCAAAGTATAAAAGAGGCTCAAAATTAATTCCTCCGATATTCGGTATTCACGGAGACATTCAATTTAGTTTGCAACTATATAAATATATTGATTTTTATGTAAGGTGAATTATATACCAACTTCGAACCTTCTAACAACACTTTGACGTTTTATTATTTCGTGGAATATAATAAATGAAGCTTATAGGCCAGTCAAATACAGTAGAAGTCGCAAACTAACGGTTACTTGATTTTTGACAAGTTTGCAGCTTCCAAAGAGCTAACTTCATGGCACTCGAAAAATTTTCTCATTAATTTTTTCTGTTTTTTCACTATATATTCTAAACTATGCCTTTATATACTCGTTAATTCGAACGCGTTTTGTACGCAAAGCAGCAATCCATGGGCTATTGAGGACACTTCGCGATACCTATCCATGTTCTATACCATGCCAATGTAACTATCATATCTTAGCGTTCGCATACAGCATCTAGAGCTATGACCTTGAACGTTCCTTCTTACGTAGGTATCTCCTACACGATAGAAAAGACGTACAAGAGAAAACGGACTAAGATTTACTGCAATTAGCATGCAGCAGAGCTGCCAAATAGAGCCCAGATGATATACACGTTAATTCGAACGCGTTTTATATGCAAAGCAGCAATCCGTGGGCTATATAGGACACTTCGCGATGTCTGGCCATGTCCTATACCATGCCAATGTAACTATCATATCTTAGCGTTCGCATACAGCATTTAGAGCTGTGACCTTGAACGCTCTTTCTTACGTAGATATCTCCTATACTATATTGCTTTTTCAAAGTAGATTAAATTTGCTACAATTTGAGTCCAGAACCAGTAGGTATAATAGTTACCAAAATACAGCCCTCGAAAGAACGGCCAAATTTTTCCAAAAAAGTGAAATTTTAAGATTCGGTCAACTTTCAATTAGCTTTAATTTAAGTACATAACGACGTCCGTAGGTCTGATAGTTTCCTCACAATGCTTAAAATGTCCAAGTATAACTTAAAAATGTCCAAGTATAAAATTCAAAAAACGTCCAAGTATAACGTACATATTATGTGTACTATATGACTGGCCTATACATAGAATAGATACATTTCCCATTGAAAGCTTAAAAATTATTATTAGCGTATCATTATTTGTCACTGTCATATTATTCCACAAAATATTTACATTGTAGCAATTTCGTATGCTCATATCGACAAAGTATATGTATAGGAACAGCCAGTTGTTCAGCAGCGTAGGCGAGGTCTTTGTTTGAAGTTTTGGGTTTCGTTGCTCACCAGGTCTTCAGGAGGCACTTGAAACGTGACAGAATTACCTTTTGGGGAAGCCTGCCTTAGTATATGGAAAGGTGGCTGGAGGTCATCATTTAGTAACTCATCCTGCAATAAAATATAAATATGTGGGTACGAACACATACAGACTTTGTTAATCCTTACTATGAAAGCGGAAACTTAGCAACTGTCTCCGCAAGACAATAAACTTGGACTTCCAATACAATGCCCTACCGCACATTATATAAGGTATATAGAAATATTAATTTTGGTCGACATACGTAGATATAAACAGGTGGTCTAATTAGGGGCTGATATATCTTGATATTTTAATGTTTTTTATTGAATCCATGAATATTAAACAATATGTTCTTTTCAGAACAGTAGGAAAATCCTATGGATATATACCCAATACTGGAATATAGAAATATGGCTATTTTTATATAAGTGTGGAGTACTCAGTTTTTATGTCACATAAAATAGATAGAATATTTTTATTAATTCATTTATATTATTAAATTATATATATTTTGACGCTCTTTTGTGCCGTGATCAGTTTTTGTCTCGGACGCCAATATCTGTTTATAGTGTGGATGTACTACTTTTTCCTACGGACAATACTTTAGGGGCCTCGAGTAGCTACGTGTGGAGACGGGCGGAAATCCCAGGGGTCACGTTATTGACAGATATACATTCTAATACCTTTTCTAAAAGAGTATACATGTAAATGGTTACAACAGGTTCATTGTCAGTATTTTTTCAATGCATCTACTTCTAGCTCTATCTTTGTTTATCAGATTATATACATATATCTGGTAATTCAGTCACAGGCACTTCAGTCTGAATACGGTCAAGCTTGGTTCAGTGGTAGTTATAAGCGTTACGATTAAATTGGATGCTAACATAAAAAGGTACGGTTTTATGGACCCAAAATGGCTTTTGTTCATTCACGGTTTTAGCGGCTGCGATGCAACTTCTGCAATTTTCCGAAAAGGAAAGTCAATAATTTTGCTAAATTACTCATTAGAGACAGCAGCCTACATTTAATCGCCAACGTATGATATATAAAGACTTATTACTTAAAAATCATATCTATTAATATTGACTATTAATAAGACTTAATTAAGAAGAATTAATATTAATATCTATTAATAAGACTAATTCGGTTTTCAGGTTGAAGATGAAAATGCAGCATATGAGGACGACTCGGAAGACTTCATACACCCCCGTGACCCACCCCCTTCTCTAATGAAGTGTTGGACCCAATAACTTCTTTTTACTCTTATTTTTTTTTCAAATCAGCTACTGCTAAACAACTGCTAATATTCCAAATCAATATTATCTCTCTCTCTCTCTCTCTCTCTCTCTCTTTGCCTGTCTAGCATAAAGTAATTAACTTTATGCAAGATAGGCAATGACAGAGAGAGAGAGAGAGAGTGAAAGAGAGAGAGAGAGAGAGAAAGAGAGCGAGAGAGAGAGAATATTCATTTGGAATACTATAGTAGTTGTTTCGCTAAAATTTGTGCAGAATCCTATACAATGCAGAATGCAATTGAAATATTTCACGCAAATAGACAGCCTAGTCTCTAGGGTACACAAGTTTTATAAGTAATCGTTAGAAATAATCAAATGGCGGTTTACCTTTTGAGTAGTTTCCTACAAAATTGCTTTTTTTGCACGCTGTATTTGCTGGTACTTTTTTTTATCTAAGATTCGAAGTAATCCGGTTGTGGTTCTTCTGACAGTAATTTTATGATGAGATAATGTTGAGAAATTCCATTGGTTATTTTGTCTTAAATCGCATGTCTCGGTTTGAAATCGCCGGAGGCGCGGATGTCCTAACACGATTAAGTCGACCGGTTTACGAGACCACTGATGTTTGATATAAATTATATAGATTAACGTCAAATCAACAAATATAAATTTCAAAGAATGTATCTCGCTTGCTCTTTATTGATTTCATAACTTATTACAGTTGTGGGAAATTTTGTATATTTGAACTTTACCTTGAGACTAATTATGTAAAATTTTGTTCAAAAACGCCTCCGAAATTTACCCGAAATCATGATAACCGTTACCCTTGTTACCATGAACAGATACGCCATGGAGGAAATTCCTTTAAGAAGGTATTTGAATCAGAGACTCGTAGACTTTTGCGTCAGAATGTTCCATTAAAAAATGGTAAATTTTTTAACAAATTAGCCTAGGAGTTTTGCTAGTCTCATGTTCAAATTTTAATACAAATAAGTGAATTATTAAAACACTAGTAATGGCATTAACACTTTTGTAGCAAAATCTGACATTTATCTTTCAAATGACTTCATTTTCAATAAAGAACCCAATAAAGAATTTTCAATAAAGAAATTTTGCATTAATCATTACCTTAATGAGTTGAATCTTTTGTAAAGCCTTTCAAGAATAGCTCCAAGAAGTGAAAAAAATCTAAGGTTTTTAATTTGACAATTATCAGTTTTTATGTTAATTTAATACTTGAGAAAATAAGTTAATTAACAAAAGCATAATATCTATTAAAAAAATTACGGGAAATTTTTTATTGTAGTGGATTATCGTTTATTCAAGTATCCAGAAGGTATGTGAATTTTTTAATTTCTTAATATTCATATATAATGGGTTTAAATAATTTTTATTGTTAAAGTGTCCGAATCGGTCGGCGCTCGCGGAAGTCACATCACCCGTTTTTAGCTCTATTTTCACCTCTAAATTGAAATTATAAATATTGGCGGTAGAGATCCGGGAGGTGGGATTTTTTAAAGGAAATTTCCTGGTTTCACAGGATCTCTTTTTCAATTTACGATATCTGCAATAGTTTTAGAGATATTTGCGAAATACTCCCCCTGTTTTTTAAATTGTTTATAACTTTTGTAATTTATACCGGTCCCAGTTCAAATTTTTCAAAATGTTTCTCGATGTCATTCCGAATGGAATGAGCCCTAAATCATAATTTTCGCTAAAGGTAAAGGTAAAGTAATTATTACGACACAGAAATTATTTATTTATTTATTATTAATAGATGGGTCCCTTTTAATATAAAAAATAGACAAGCCCTTTTAATATAAAAAAAGCATACAATGTGTATGCTACTTAAAGCTAATTAGTACTTAATATGAATAAATCTAACACAGCTAAATATAACACAACTAAAGCAATGCAGTTTTATTTGCATTCTATTACTGATATCTTGAATGATGGGCAGGAGCAATTAAAAAGATCTAATTTAATGTTTACTAAATTAGTAATAGGTTCGTTCTGTCCGTAAGTACTGTGAGAAAAAGGAATATGGAAAACTTCTGTTTCTATTTCTTCTTTCGGTAACATTAAGATTCACTAGATTCAAAAGCTGAGACTATTGAATGTGACCCGTAAGTATTTTATTAAGAAAAAGTAAATCAATTTGTAAGCCCGTACGTTCCAATGAAAAATTTCCTCTGTATATTTTATATTAAATTAATATGAATATTATATTTCGGACACCACATTATACAACAATTCTAAGATTGACCTGCCTAAAGAACAGTACAATATTTTGAGGCTATGAACCGAAAATTAAACCCCAGTACGATGGACAAATTCGAGCATCTTTAAAGATTTTGAAACAGTATTTTCAATACTGTTTCAAAAGTGTGTGCAATATAGGATATTTTATAATAAAAAATAACACCAAGGTCCCTCACTTGCGTAACATCCTCTAATAGCATATTATTTAATTTATAATGAAACATCAAATGAGAGGGAGATCTCATGAAAGTAATTTTGAGGCATTTTTTAATGTGTAACTGTAAGGCATTAAGGTTACACCAGTTGTCCAAATTGTTCAAATATTTTCGAAGAAGTGTAGCATCTGATCAGTCTTTAATAGACCTAAATATTTTCAAATCATCAGCAAACATTAAAAATTAACTTCTTTATTATATTTGATGTCATTTACAAATAAAATAAAATTAATTTGACCAATATGGGAGCCCTGAGAAACACCAGAGGTACCATTGATAGCAGAAGAAATTACATCGCCATATTTAACAAACTGCACTCTTTCTTTTAAATAACTATCAATCCAATGTACAACATTGCCACTAAAACTAATTCTTTAAGTTTATCAGTAAGTATGCCATGGTTGACTCTATCAAATAGTCGATGTCAAATGGAGTCAACTTTATTTTTTGCTAATGCTATTATTATTAATCTGATAATGTAATTATTATAAACAGCAAGATTAGTAGATGTAGATTTATTTCGGGAGAAGCCATGTTGCCAATAAAAGATAAAATTTTTGCAGTCCCATGAAATAAACCTTGTAATTAAGCATTCAAGTAATTCTGGTATTTCAGATTGCAGATAAACTGCTCTGTAGTTCTCAACATTTTCTCTTTTACAATATTTAAATACATGTTTAAGATAACTTTGCTTCCAAAGACAGAAATATGTCGGTATTTATGGACAGATTGAAGATAATGTGTAATAGTTTAGCTAAAGTAAAAATGCATTTCTTCATTAAAAAATCAAGTCCACAGGAAAACTATGTAGGAATTTTCATAACTTGCTCAATCACTAATTTGACATCAATGTAATAATGATTTATATTAACATCAAAATTATGACCATATTTAGGTACATATTGATTAACCTGCTGATTAGAATATAGGTAGAAAAATAGATTGCAAACAGGTTAGCAATTTGTACTACTATCACCACTCTGATCACCATAATGCATATTGTAAATTACATGATTTTCTTTTATCATATATTTCCAAAAAGATCTGGGATCAGAATTGTTAATATTTGCTTCCGTTTTTTTAAGTAACTGAAATAACACTCTTGACTTAGTTGTTTACATAATGCTTTTAATTGAGTAAAGTATAATCTTCCATTCTACCATACATTTTAAATTTTTTGTGAGCTAGTTTTTCTCATAGATAGCATTCTTAAGTTTAGAATTAAACCAGATGGGAAATTATGAAATTCTAATTTTTTAAAGGAAAAATAATTCAATTCCATTATATAAAATATCATAAAAAAACCTACACATTCATCACAGGTCTTCCTATTAAATATTAAAGCCCTGTCAAATCCTTTTTGGTAGTTACCATTTCGAAAGTCAAGATAATATTCATCTGATTCTAGTTATGAAATATGTTAATTTATCAATTGATCAAAGGTAACATCAGAATTGTGTTATTATTCTATATTTTCTTCTATTTTATTTTATTTCATCAAAGATTTTCATTTTAGTAACTAAAACTGCTCCTGTGACGTGTACATTACGGCCTTATAATTCTTTATTGCAAGTGCTTTACTACAAGCTATTTTTTTATAGCAAGTATTACAAGTTACGGCCATAATAATAATTATTTCTTATACAAAAAAAGGTTAAATATTGTAAGTAAAAGGAGAATGTATTCTTGTACTGAAATGGAAATGATAGGTAAAATAAATAACTAAAACAATAATTGCTAAAATTATATTAATTCTAAAATCTAAGGAAGAACTAACAAGAATCTTGCAGGATAATTTTTTTAAATTTCTTTTATAATTAACCACAAACTCTTTGCTGCGCGAGGTAATGAAAAATGACTCGAAAAGTCACGTGGTGTAGAATCACCTTAAGTGCAGTTTCACACCGATATTATCGGTGTCGGATCGGTGTTGGTATACGTATCGGACATCAGACAGTGGCTTACCTGGAAATACCTTATACCGTTATACCTGGAAATCAGTTAGGTACTCACGATTGTCTGCCTAAATAAGTGATAAGTAGTATGAAGAAAAGAGAATTATGTTTATTATATCTATTATTTTTAAAGAAGAAGAATCGGAATGCAGCACTCATATTTTGTTTGGTATCCTTCACAAGCGCCCACTGATATAACACTGATCTGTACTGATCCCAAAAGGCAAAATATAAACTGATAACGACACGTCGAAAACTGCCTGTGTGAATAAGCGTATTTCTTTTGCATTGCGTACAAAAACAACGATAAATTATCGTCCGATATTAACAGAACCATCCGACAAGCACAACGATATCGGTATCGCCCACCGATATTTTTATCGGATAGGTGTCAGTGGAACGCACTGCTACTTAAACTAATATATTTTTGATTCAATCCGACACCGATACCGATTCTAACACCGATAATATCGGTGTGTATGAAACCCCGCGTAAGGAACCAACAAATTTTACCTGACTCTTAGTAACATTAATATTCCCGAACTGAAGCATACAAAGTAAACACTTTTAGCTAACAAAATCTAATACTGTTAACTCATAAGCAATTTATAATTAAAATCAAAAACTGTGTTTGAAATATTGTTTTAAAAAATATTTATTTCTTCTTGCTAGGCATTAATAATTTTTTATGCAATTAAATTATGATCCGAGACGTTCTCTACCATCACACCACTTTTTTTTATGTTCTCGACCAGACGACCCACCTGTTAATAACCAAGCGAACAGCCGGCTTATGGGCAGGTGGAAAGCACAAGCTGTACAGGTTGACTCCGAATCCTTCCATAGTATTTTTACCTGGCGCCAATTGTTTCTTATTGGTGAGTTTATACATCTACGTAGTGTATAAATATATTTTCTTCGTTACTGCTTCTGTAATAATAGAGTGTTGACTAATTTTCATTATTTGTTATTTATTTATTGGAAATGTGTATGTATGGTAATAGACAAAGAGCCGGCAGTAAAAAATACCACCTCATCTGTTACCAAAGGTTTGCCATTTTACAGTGATTGCACTATTCACAGTCTATATTAAGGATAAAATGCGTGCGAAAATGAGTAAAAATATAAGCTGCATTTATATTCCAAGCGTCTGCCGCGCCTTGCAGACATCCGTTTGAAGCAGACGCCCGTGAAAATGTCAAAAAAGCACCCATCAACCAATTAAATACCAATAAATTGTTTTTGCAGAAATGTAGTTCTTGGTGCACTTATTTGATCTGCAATAAGCATTTGTTAGCAGACGGTCGCATTCAACGAGCAGACGAGCTCAAAGTTAAAAAAAAAATACGAGCTATTATTATAACAAACGGCCCTGCCTTACAAATACCAACGATTTTTGGACTAGAATCGTTGAAAATATCACTGGTTGACTATCTCACTGTGTCTACCATCCACGGGTAGACATATTTTTCAAGCAGACGATGTTATTAATATCACAGACGTTATAAAATACCTTACAAAACATAAAAATAATATAATTTTGGCTAAATAGGTACATATATTTAATAAAAAAGGCAAAGAAACAAGAAACATTTGGTAGGTATCTAAAGAATACCTAGGTACATAACGAAACGTAAACAATGGATAAAACAAAAATAATCCATCCAACACATATATCTACCTACTTACTGATAAAGTAGGAATGAACATAAAATTTGAAATAAACGAACAAAACATAATATTATCTGTATAGTTAAATAAACAAGCAAATCAGTCTTCTTCGTCACTGGACGGATCGTAGGAAACAAATTCGCTGTCACGTTCAGGTTCGGCGGATGTTACAGAAGTTTGTGAAATTTTTTCTAACGAGTTAGGTGTTTGTGGTCCAACAAACCATTGAAGGTCATATTTATTCTCATTTAAGATCCATCCGTTTTCTTCTGGTTTGAAAAAATTTGCAGTAGGCTCAGTAGCAAAATTCCAAATTGCACAAATCTGATTAACTCGCCGTATTTTGCACAATAACGAACTCTGACATGGCGGTAAAATGCTGCCATCACAATTTTTAATTTTGTCTAGAGGTTTCACATTAGGGGATTTAGAAATGCCATAATTTTTAACAAAAATGTCAAATCGAGCTCCATTTACACTTGTAATTTTATGTTTTCCGTACATCTTGCAAACGAAATTCCATGCAATTAATGTGCACATCGGTAAGTTCAGAATGGCTAAAAGAAGAAAATACCTTTATTGTTTCATTATCTTTTTGCAATAAAGCAAAAGGTTTCACTTTTCCTTTTCTAGCAAAGGCTGCCATGTAGTCACATCCTGTAAGGGCATGAAAAGCAGGTAATGCCCTCGATAGATTTTTGCCCAAAGACTGGTAAATGACATTTACGTTTACGTATCGCAGAGTATTTCTTCGATATTAATCCCGTTTCGATCCACAGTGAAACCTTGTCAATGAAGAGGTGCATATTTCCTAAAGCTACAATTAAAATATCTTTGTCAGAAGCACGAATAACAACATTTCTCAAAATTTCGGGCAACATTTTTACAATACAAGGTAAAGAATAAAAAAGAACGACTTCTTGAAAGCATTAGCATACATCTTAAAAGCATAGTAAGCTTGCGCGAAGAAAGCGTACTTCTCTATGTAATGAAATGCTACAAACCCAAGATTAATTTTCACAAAACAATTATGAATAGCAAAGAACTTCAAAGTTAATATTTAGATGCATTGGTTCAAAATTATCGCACCATACAGAAATCAAATGAAATAACTTTCAGGGTGAGAAGAAACATTTTTTAATTAACAAGAAAACAAAGGAAAACAAAGAAATAAAATTATGTGAGTTGATCCCTAGTAGGTTGTGTTGCCACCTCTAGCTCGGATTACAGCCTGAATCCGCCGTGGCATACTTCTAATGAGGTTTTGAATGACGGGTTGAGGAATATTATCCCACTCATGAAGAGTAACCTGTTCCAGCTGTTGAAGGTTCTGTGGGGCTGGTAGACGTCGTCTCACTGCTCTCTTAATGATGTCCCATAGGTGTTCGATGGAATTTAAATCTGGGCTTCGTGCTGGCCAGTTCATAACATTAATATGGACTTCATTCAAGTACTCAACACAAATTCTTGCTACATGTGGTCTTGCATTATCTTGTATGAATATGAAATCAGGACCAATAAACGGAGCATAGGGCATTACATGCTCCTGGAGAATGTTCTCTACGTAGTATTCCGCATTAATTGCCCTTGCATGAATAGGGACTAACTCCGTACGGCCATCGAAAGAAATACCCGCCCAAAACATTTTGGAGCCACGACCAAAGGGTTCGTTTAGAACGAAATTTAAGACAGCTTCCCCTTCCCCTTGTCTTCTATACGCACGTTGCCGCCCATCACAAGATTTTAGGCTTATTCTTGTTTCATCGGAGAATAGGACTTTCCTCCAGTCATCGATAGTCCAATTTTCATGTGCTCGTGGAAATCGTAATCGAGCTACCTTCTGAGCCCTGGTAAGTTCTGGTGCCTTTATGGGCCTTCTACTGATCAAACCTGCCTCCCGTAGTCTTCTCCTTACAGTAAGAGCAGAAACTTGAACATTTCTAACACCGTATTGTTTTTAAAAATGTGTCAAAATGAGATTGCATACACCCAATCATTGTTTTTTGGTTGACATACGCCGCCTGTTGGTGACAAATTCATTTTGCTCTTAAAAATGAACCAATATATCTAAAGACATGGACCAAAAAACAAAATGTAGGAAAGGAATGGTTCTTAACAAAAATTGGTATTTTTAAAGAATTTGGTTACGAAATAATTCCACCGCGTGTTTTAAAATTAGGGTTATATAACAACCTTTTAGTTAGCCCTGTATAATACCTAAACCGTCCTCAGTTAACAAAAGACTGGATATGAAAGTTGAAATTAGTCGTTTTATCTACAGTATTCTAAAAAAATTATCAAAATTGGACTCAAAGTAAAAAAGTTATGAGACCTCAAATTTTAGCAAATATTAACGTGGTGCGATAATTTTGAACAGCAGTTTATATATATATATATATATATATATATATATATATATATATATATATATATATATATATATATATATATATATATATATATATATATATATATATATATATATATATATATATATATATATATATATATATATATATATATATATATATATATATATATATGCAAGATATATCCAACAATGTGAGCGGCAGATGTGGCTCTAAAGGCGAAATATGTGCGTAAAATTGTATCGCACGGTACAAAATGCATTTTCAGTCGTGCTTTCCATCACGCTATGAGCTATTAAAAAGTAAATCGCTGTATGTTTCACTGGCTATATCTAATGTTCAAACTTTTATAAACAAGGCTTTGGCGGAATAAAATTCGTTTTATAGTAGGGGAGACCGGGGACAATTGTAACAATTTCAGTACGATACGGCACTACTTTTTATGCATTGAAATCTATGTTTTAAAATTTGGGTATATAATTGACTTGGCTATTTAATTTATTATACTAAAGACAAGAATATACCAATCAAACTATTTACCAAATAAATAAATCATTTGTATATGAATGTTATGTGTTACATTTGTACCATCACTGGAGACAAATGTAACAAACCACGGAACAATGGTAACAAAGCATTAATATATAGAAACTACAAAAATAACACAAAATATATTTTACTTTCTCATACAAAATGGGTAACATAAAGGCAACATAAACTTAACTAACATAAACATAACAAAATTATTCTCTACAATTTATACAATAAAAAAATAAATCATCTTCATCGTCCCTGCATTCGGCGTGAGCCCAGCCCTTGCAGAGTTGACATTTCACCCATTTTTCGCTATGCCTGTCGTTAGAATAGGGTTCTAAACAATACAAACACAGAGCGTCGTCACCTTCGGATGAGCTTGACTGAATCTCCTTCTTCTTTTTCTTCGAAATAGCCCTTTTTACTTTATTCGCGTTCTTTTTTCTTATTTTAGCTGCTTCTTCCTCAAGTGCTATCTTCTCTGGTGTTTCTGTCAATATGGCTGTTTTTCTTTTTCTTCTATTTATCGTATTTTTCTTAAGGGTGATGGGAGCTTTTGGAAAGGGTCTAATTCCTTGGAAGTATTTATTTCATCTGCGTGCCTAGTTGTTGATGACTGCGACCCCTCATTTGTCGAAACATTCTCGAACACTGTTCTGCCACCATCATTTTCATTGGATGTGGATGGTGCCGCTAGTTTTGATGTTTCCGGTTCTTTGGATGTGGATGGAATAGGTTCTCCACTCCTAGAGGATTCTGGTTGACCGTCAGTAGCGGGATAATTAATTTCTGTAGCTGTCCCATCTGTTAAATCAGCATCAGTGGGATCAAATGGCTTGTCAGTCGATATAGATGGAGCAAATTCGTGTTCTTGAAAGATATCCCGATTGTAAGGGTAGATCCCAGTAACTTTAAAACCACTTAATATATTGAATGGCGTCGTAGCTTTTGGTAGTGCTTCAGCGACTAACCCAGGTAAGTCATAAATGGTCATAGTTTGTCCTGGATTATTTTTCATCCAAGCGTCCATACTGTTGTTCAGATATGCTTTAAGTGATCCATAGACACCACGGTCTAAGGGCTGCAATTTGTGAGACGTATGGGGCGGGAATGACAGGAGAACAATCCCGTTTTCTCAGCAGAAATCAATTGTTTGCAAATCCAAATGCGATCTATGGTTATCCAGTATGAGAAAAATTTTATTTTCCAGAGAAGGTTTAGTATGCTTTGCAAAATGCTTTATATAAACGAAAAAGGTGTCGGGGTCCATCCATCCAGATCCATTAGCTTCGCCGATTGAACCAGCCTCGAACATATCCCTCTCCATTACTGTCGTTAAATTGTCGCAAAATTTACTGACATTTATTTTATTAAAGTTAACAGCTCTGGCGTGACTTGTAGCCTCTGGTTCTCTTATAGATAATGTGATATTTCTCTTCATAAAATTAGAGAACCAATCTCTTGATCCCATCTTTGTAACATGCCATTGCTCTGGAACTTTAACGTTTTTGCTTATACAACATTCATACGTTAGTGAACGAACATCAGTTGGTGTAAGCCCGAAATACATATCGGCAGAATGACGTATGTCTTCACAAAATATTAATTCGTCTTCTAAAGATAATATTTTGTTATGGGAATTATAACCAACACTGGGTTCTTTAATGCCACTTTTAACCTTTTTAACATATCTATGCAGCGTTACATGACAAATTTTAAATTGCTTTGCGGCTTCCCTTACGGAGATACCTTGGTCGAGAACCAGAGAAGTTGTCTGTTGTAAGTCTATGCGAGAAGAGCCTCTCTGAGTACTTCTCACTCTCGAACGTGGCATCTTCCTGCAAGATAATATATTGACATTAATAAAAATTCAACTTTTATTATTTCGAACTCGGGGGACTTGTAACATGTTACAATCGTCTCCCAGGTGAGTGTTACAAACGTACCCAGCTTCCATATTTTTTAAAAAAATTAATTGACAGAAGAAATACTGTTTTCATCGGTAAACTAATTTTTGCAACGAATGGCGCCATGTATAAATAAGATATACGCCAAATTTAAGTTCGGCTACTGCATATTTACTTCCGATTTTAACAAAATATATAAAGTTAACACCAATTACTTACAGTTCAGGAATGCGACCTTCGGCACCTGGAGATAATTGTACCACAACTGATGCGCTTAAAGTCCAACGGTGGGTACTTCAAACGTCAACGGCACGAAACACATAAGCGGCGCGAAGTTTCAATCACGCTAGCGATGGATAGGGCCCCTGCTACAATTGTACCGCGTTACAATTGTCACCGGTCTCCCCTACTCCATTGTAGCTAATTGCTAATATTGTGACAGGTGATTTAATTTCGTTGGTGTTTGAGAATCATCATTATTACATGCTCGATGTTAACACCGTAGCCGGATTACGACCTCCTGGATAGCTTCGGTGTTTATTTTACTGGCTGTAAATAAACGGCGACTTCGGTTGGTTTTACACATGTTTGTTTTTAATCTGCCCTAAAGTTTGCGTGTCATTTACATTTAAGTAACAGAATAGTTTAATCAATATCTAGGTAAGTACTTTCGATTCGAGGTACAAAAACCTATGATTCCGTAAAAATGCTACTGTGCGATTCTATTAATGATTTCAAAATATTTTTTAAAATATACCTTATTACCTAGAGCCTATTAGAAGAGTTATTTAACCAAGTAGTGTATGTATTAATAACGGCGATTAATAAATGACATATATAGTTAATTATCGAGTTAATTAAACGCCAACGGAACTGTCAATGATTTAACAAAAGCGTTCGATTCGTATAATTATCATAGTTTTATCTTGGAAAAGATAATATAAGTTTGATGAAAACAGCTTAGGGAAGAGGTGGCATGGACATTTGTTGTAGAGGCTCTAGTAAATGAGTGAGATAATATTTTAAACCGGTCTTAAATCTTTCTTTATTTTTAGTTGTATATTTTCGCAGTTTTAAAAAATGTTCATCTTGTCCCTTTTATAAATGAACTGTATTGAAAGGGACGGGATAATTTATGAAGGGGACAGTACATTGTATCAATAAGAAATCAACTTATAACTTTGCAATACAGATACTAAATATAAGAAAATACGTACTTAGACCAAATTAAACACAATTAAAACAGAAATCAACAGTATTATAATCCTTTTATTAAAGATAATTCGTTTAATAATTATTATTGCTCTTCTTAATAACAATCAAGTCTTATTTCTGTTTGGTTTACTAGCTATTTTAAAACTAATCATCTTAGATAAATAATTATGATTATTAGTGACACAGTGAGAAAAAAGTTAGAGACACCTTTAATGTCACAAGTTTCATGCGCCCATTTTGTGCAAAGTTCGAAGTTTACATTGGTACCAATCTTCAACCGATTCTGAATACCTTTTGATAAAAGATACACAGGTCATTATCTCCTCTTTCTGTCTGGCTGCGATTTCTTAACCTTGGAGTGAGTCCTACTTCAGTGTTAGAAATATCATCTATCGTGTCAGAATCAGTAGGAACTGTATTTGAAAACGAACCATTGCTGCTGCCTCTGCTTGCGAATTTCTGCGTAGCTTCCTTCTTTTGAGTAGCTCTGACATATTTCTTCGATTCTGTTCCGGCTCAACAGAATAAGAAGATCTGTGCTGCGGTTCTTCTTCATTTGAAGAAGATTCGTCAGAGTTGTAACAGCAGTAGCAGTGAGATTTTGAGTCGATTGTGATGAAGGAGGGTAAAAAATCTTCATCTGGAAAAATATTTTTCCTAATAGGCCATATCCCAGTGGTCTTAAAACCAGACGTTATATTATGCTTGTTAAAAGCAGCGTAGAAAGCGTCTTTAGCAAATGGAGCCACATTAAAAATTGTGACGGTTTTGCCAGGGTTTGAAGTCATCCTGCTAGCTCTATAACAACCCTTTATACGGTCCGAAAACTGTTACGTCAAGAGTGTCGAGAGGTTGTAAGCGGTGGCTGCAATGAGGTGGAAAGGTAAGTATCATTATGTTTTTTCCACGATTGGATGTCCCACATCACGATTTATGGCCATGTCGATTTGAGTTACAGAATACCGATTATAGAACGAGAGGGACGAGATAGATATTGCTCATTTCGATTCGTAACCATTTCTATTTGACTTGAGCATTTCTATTCCAGTTACATAATAGGGCTGAATATCCTTAAAATACATTGATTTTGGAGATATTTGCAAAAGTCAAGGATGGCCTCCTTTACTTTTGAACGAATCCTTCCGTTACAGCGTTTACACATTGTTGTAAATCGGCTTGCCGTGTCGCAGCCTGTTTTTCTCCAAATGATTCAGCTGCTAAATTATGCTTAAAATAATAATTCCTGTTTTACCCGATCCCTCAAACCAGATACATTGACAACTAATGTTCGACAGTCTATGCCAAAAGTGAATGCTATTCACAAAAACATCAGTATATGTACTATTTTTAATTACTTGTTCAATCCCTCTACGAACAGCGAACGAAAATATGGTTGAATATTCTAAATTCTGCTTTTAGGAGATTAGACTTCAAGTCTAATCTAAGTCTAAATCCAAGCAGTGGAAAACCCATGGTATGTGACCAACGAGGACATCCGTAGGGACCTGAAGTACAAGACGGCCACGAAGATGATCAAGTAGAGCCAAAAAGCTCTGTCAGAGCAGTGGACCACGGGAATCCGCAGACGACACAGAAGAAAAGAACAGGACCAAAGAAACCGGATCGAGAAGACACTAAAACAGTCCAATCCAGTGGACAGCGGGGCCGACTGTCTTGCCAAAACAAACACCTTATCTGACTTCGAGCCAGCGAGCTGATAGCTAATCAGCTCGCGAGCTCCATCATCCTGAGCTACAATGCTCATACCCCAATCCGCTGAGCTAGATATTAGGGCTAAAGAGCGATGGTACCGCTAGGCTCCCTCTTGTCGAGGTCACAGCCAAGAATATTTGGTGTGCCTTTTGATTTTCCTGTAGAATCGTCAAATAGATATATAGGGAAATAAAGTAATTCATGCGATAACAACTGTCAAGATCAAGATCACGTTGAAGCCACCATCAATTGTTGAATTATAGTATTATCGGTTATCATATCTATTTTTTTATTACTACCTGTAGATTATTTTTCTGTGGGGGACTTGTAATAATTGCAATCGATAAATAATGGTCAACGGTTTTTGCATACTGAATGTTTCTCAGCGCCTGTACTACAAAAATAAAGATATTTTCTAAAACACACCTGTTAAGACTTCAGTGACTGATGGAATCTCGTATATCATAATTATAAATACATTATTTGTTACTAGTGTTGCTACTGACTGGTACACGAGTAGTTACATTAATATACTATAAGTACCATAAGCCTATTGAGCTCTAACATGAAATTATTTGATAATATATAGCTATTTACTCAATATAGTTTCGGGGATACAAATGCTAACCTAAATTACGCTGAATAGTTCAAATAATAAAGCAATATTTCATAGCTGAGATAAATTTGAATGTATCCATAAACTGTCACAACAGATTAATAAGAGGTGTCGCCTACGGAACTATGGCAAGACATGGGAGGCGTATTGGGACATGATATGATAATCTTTCGTACCAGGTAATTAAAAACTGATACGATAACTTATTTCTGTGAACATTGAAATGGTGACGGAGTATTCAAGTTACATGATTTACCTACACTGTTAGAATGCTGTTAGAAAATAAATTACCTAGTGAAGTTATTATGTGACAGTCTAGATGTAATGTAGGGGAATATATTATGTATCAAGCATTTTTTCCTTATCTCCTTTTTAGATACAGGACGGATGATATATATGATAAATGTTCTTTCCACATTTTTCTCCACTAATATTGTGACATGGCATGATGTGATGATTACCCTCTACTCTCTTGCTTGTAACTGTTTATATGCGAGGGATGTTTTTTAAGTAAGTGCCGTTTTGATATTGAAAAAAAACAAGTAAACTTTTGTAACAATTTTATTTTTACATGAAGGACCATACTTTTATTTATATTTCTGCTTTATTCCGATTTTTTGTGTTATTTTTTGCTTGGTTTCCACCCTTTTTGTTTTCCTGATCTCTTGATATCTTTTTATTATAAAGTCTATGCCATGTCCTATTTTCTATACTATATGTCTGTGCCATACACTTTCTTACTTTAGTTATCGAGTCTATTTATGCTTAGCATCTTTACACATTTACTATGCCTACTATACCTACATTTTACACTCCTAATTCTTATTTAATATATACTGTCATTTTCTTTTCCATAGATGACATATTTTGTTATATAAATATAATTTTTTTACGGTTCAACTTGAAGGCCCCGTGAACTTTGCTATTTTAAATGGGACACCCTTTATAATATTTTATTTTTTGAGAGTACATTTCATGACAATTTCTGTTGACAATGTAGTTGTGATAAATTTGACAAAATGAATGTTAAAATGTATTAATATGATATACTGATATTCTTTGCTAATTATATGTATTATGAAAGATGGATTCTTGGAATAGAAGCAATGGTAATCTTGAATTAGTAGCAATAAAATAATTGTACTTGACGTTTCGGCCACCTTTGGACCTTTTTAAAAAGTAGTTTTTATTATTGATACAGATTAGAAGTGTTGCTAAATTTGACAACATAATATAGTTAAAATTTATTTGTCCACTACCATTTAATAATCACTTAACAACATAACACTCGAAGTAGTTTCCACAAACACCAAAACACTTTTACTTCGCTCGACGCGTTTTTCGCCAACCAAGTTCGCATCATCCGGAGACGATTAAAACTAATCTTAAACTAAAATCTAACCTATTTATACTACACTAATATTGCGGATATAGAAAACTTCATTTCCAAATTAAACAGTCGTTTCACTTCTGTAAAGTTTACATATGAACATATAAAATAATGGAAAACTTCCATTTTTAGATGTATTAGTAATTAAAAATAGTGACAATAGGTTAGAATTTGATATACATAGGAAAGATACCAGTCGGTCAGATATATCCCTAATGACTCTCACCACTGCTATCAACACAAAATAGCGAGTTTCAATTTTATTGCTCATCGTTTACTAAACGTCCCTCTCAGTAATGAGAGGTTTGAAAAAGAAAAAGTATTAATTAAGGATATAGCTATGAGGAATGGTTATCCTAGAGATATAGTTGAAAGACTAACTAGGAAGCGTAAATTTAGACACTTTGTAACTCTACGACTTTTCAAACTGATATAGAGAGTCCAAAATATGTACCCATTACGAACCTCGTGGTTTGAGTAGGGTCTTCAGAAACGTGGGACTAACCGCAATTCGTTCGTCGAGGGATAAGTTACAGCAACTCCTAGACATTTTTATCCTTTGGTAAAATTGTTCCAAATAAAAGGTCAGGGATTTACGAAATTAATTGTAATTGTGATTGTAATTGTGTTGTAATCGAAAATATGTTGGACAAACGAGACGATCAATTAACACCAGGTTTAAAGAGCATATGGCTCATCTAAAATATGGAAGAACGCATAAGTCTAGTGTTGTACAACGTGCGTTTGACAACGATCATAGAATAGATATTAGTAATTTAAGATTAGTTAGAAATGTGACCAACAATAGACAGTTGGATGCATTTGAGAGCATAGAAATTATGAAATGTAAAAATAGTATGAATAGCGACAAGGGATCTATACTGTATAATCCGCTTTACGCGTTGCTTAGCAACCCATCATTGGAAGCGTGATTAGTAACGCGTAAATTTTACGGTGATATCACTAGTGACGTCACCATGAAAATAGCATAAAATTTGCTGTTTGTGGAAACTACTTCGAGTGTTATCATTACATCAAGGGTTCCAGCCCTATCCAGACGTAACAACATAATAGGTGTTATATAATGGAGCCATTATACAATAGTAGGTATTGAATAATGACAACTGTTTTCAATTATACAACACTTTACATTTGATTTACATAAATATACTGCCACGGACACGCTAATATAAAATATTTGCATTGAGAATTAAAAACAAGGTGGCTATATGACCGCCAAATTGTGGCAACTGATGACATTGACGTTTTAAAATAGAAATTATTTTATTTGACATTTCTCCCAAAAACGCAAGAACTGAAAAACAAGTCATGCATAATAAAAAACGTACAATGGTCGCGGACAAATTATAGTATTCAAAACGCAATTAATTTGCCATTCCTAGCTAGTGCGATTAATAATGTTAATGTTGCATTATTGTTAATAATGGCTGTCGTTAATTGCTCGGTTGAATAATATTCTATTATTTGATATACTTACGTGTTTTGCTAATTATATTTCTTACTTGGAATCTTTGATAAGGATCAATAAATTCAATAAATTGTAAAAAAAATAATTAATCTCTGTGATAAATTGAAACGAATCACTTTAAAGGGTGAACTACTTAGGGATCAAAACGTCAAGTAATACTTGCGTACTTAAATTTATATTTTATCTGTCACTACGTATGCAATTTATTCTTTTATATAAATATTGTAGTACCGTTAAAAAATGTATTAAATTATGGCACCTATTTAAGACCCTATTAGTGTCATAATAGCTAACGGTAGTTTCTGCATTAAAAATATGATAATAATTTGTCACTCATCAATAAAAGCGATAAACTTAATAGCTAAATTAGAAACAGAGATCAGCATGTCGTCACAGACTACTGACATGTTTTGATGGATACACAAGCATTCCATCTGTTTTATACGCATAGTAAAAATAAACCTGTAACAAAGCAGGGGGCAGATCGAGACTTCGCCGTATGGTTTTACAGCGGCGGGAGATTATCCAAATATTATATTACATTGAATTTAGAGCTTACATATGTTCATGACATGAACCCAAATGTCACGACTCCCAGTAAAAAGTCTCATTTTGCAAGCGAATCGCTCGGAAAAATCTGGCTTTGAGCTCGGCTAGAATAATTCATCTGCATTTTTAAATCATACAGTTTCGTTTCATTATCGTTTACCTCCCCTCCAATTTCGTAGTTACGGCCATTTTGCACATTTTTAATCCATTTTTTTTATTTGTGGAAGTTGAATATTTGAAATTTAATTACAGCTCATGCTAGTTATTCTAGCTTTAGCTCAAAACCGATTGTTTTTTGGTAATAATTCAGTTTGTTACATGCTTTTATATGCAACGTTAAGATTTACTGAAATATTTTTTTTTATTTACCGATCTGCCTCTTTAATTACCATATTATCATAATCCTTACCATCGCCATCAATCGAAGTAATATTGGCGTAATTTTTAGAGCATTACCAAGTGCTGAGTGATGTTGCCGATGGTCATTTTATATAAATTTTAATAGTTATATCAAGCCGCCGACTATTTTCAATAAAATATGTTTCCAATAAAATAAATATCTATATGAGTATTAATATTAGAACACTTAGTTACCTTCATTATTTCCATAATTTCTTCATCGGCAGATAAAATATTACATACCTAGAACAAAAAAAATCAAATTAGAATATTCCGATAATATATTATAATAATTTAAATATTCAACATACTCGTATAATATTACATGGAAGCGGCAAGGTTTTCCTTATATATAATTATACGCATATATTACTTAACGTTTCGGTCGCTTTTTTGGGCCCTTTTCGAAAGAGTATTTTATTTATGACATATTTGACATAGGTAAAAATGACAGTTACAATTAATTTTTAAGGTTACTAAAAATTAATTAAAACCTAAAATTAGTAACCTTAAGAATTACATAAAACTGTAAGTGTGAGTAAAAAAATGTAGTGATTAAAAAAAATGAATTCAAGAGAAATGTCAATGTCAAAGAGTTAGCTCTTAATAAATATGTACAAAATTTATGATTTAGAATGCTAAAATTACATTCATACAGACTCACAATTTACATGAGAAAGGCCGAGGTAGGCCAATTGTTTTGTAATAGAGACTTTCGTAATAGAGAGTGCTTTGAGAGACAACGGAGAACCTGCCAAACTAAAAAGTAACCGAAGACCAGGGCCAAGTAAGTGTCAAGTGAAAACGCACGTAAATTGTGCTTAAAATGACAAATTAAGGTAAACAATTGTGCCAACCTTAGAATGTATTATGAACATATTCATTTTTATTACTACTGTATTTTTTTATGTTTTAATTAGGTAGAGTAGGTTTTTGAGTGTGGTAAACTTGGATTAACATTTGTTACTCTTCTAATTTCATTATTATTATTAAATTCAAATATTTTAATTACTGAAACTCTTCTTTTCTTTTGAACCACAAAATATACTAAAAATTTGAATTTTTTGAAATTTTTTTGATCTGACCGTACTGGTATCTTTCCTATGTATATCAAATTCTAACCTATTGTCACTATTTTTAATTACTAATACATCTAAAAATGGAAGTTTTCCATTATTTTATGTTCATATGTACACTTTACAGAAGTGAAACGACTGTTTAATTTGGAAATGAAGTTTTCTATATCCGCAATATTAGTGTAGTATAAATAGGTTAGATTTGAAAAACTAATATCGTTGATTAAGAGAACATCATCTTTCAATTTGCGTTTTTCTTTCTTCCTAACTACTATGTGATTTTTAAATGCACTTATGTTTTCCAACGTTGCTGCTGAAATGAGTGAAATATTTATATCCAAGACGATCCAAGCAAACACGACAGAAAGTGTCATCGAGTATCTTTGAGCAATGCGCAGCTGATTCTTAAATAAATAGATAGATTTAAGGTGCCACGTGAAAACGAGGATATTAAGCAAACAGATAATGTTTAACAATCACAGTTTACAGAGAAATGCGAAATAGATGAAATTATTAATCATGTGATGAATGAACAGTAATTAATATGCAGAAATTGCAGAACAAAAACAAAATATTACATAGATGACGAATTTATGATCGCCTGTGTGTTAAATATTTTTATAACGATCGGTGAAAGAAAAACAAATGAAAATAAATATTAGAACGCATAACCTATATTCAGTTTGAAGATAGTCGAAGATAGTACCAAGAATATCAAAGAAACGTAAACTAACATTTTGTTCCCACGTAGCAACATATATTGGCAGTTCATTGGTAAAATATTGGTGTAATAATTATCTATTGGGCCAATATTAGCAGTCTTATGGCAATATTAAAGTAATATATTTTTTTATTATATAATAAATATTGAATTCATTATATTGCTTGCTCTAATATTAGAGAAATATTGATGATCTTTTACTATCTTCGGAACATATTGATGCAATATTGGAAATAACATTAATTAATATTAATGTACCTACAATTCCATGTAAGCAGACGCATATCTTGATAATAATAGCATATTATTTGTGCAGTTTTGGCCAAATAATTATGTCTGTTTGTTATACATTAACAGTTTTAAGCCAATATTGAAGAAATGTCTATTGATATACAGTGCGTTAGAAAAGTAAGGATAAATTCAATGCTTCTCACGACTGACAATGTTGGCGCCCAACGTGGGGTATTAAAGTTTACTAACATCACAATTAACAATATATATATATATATATATATATAT
The DNA here is from genome assembly GCA_964058915.1 of Tetropium fuscum. Classification (NCBI taxonomy): domain Eukaryota; kingdom Metazoa; phylum Arthropoda; class Insecta; order Coleoptera; family Cerambycidae; genus Tetropium; species Tetropium fuscum. Next base: position 94,023 of record CAXKVY010001674.1, read on the forward strand.
ATATATATATATATATATATATATATATATATATATATATATATATATATATATATATATATATATATATATATATATATATATATATATATATATATATATATTAGCTTTGAAATTCTTTGCTATTCATATTTATTTTGTGAAAAGTAATCTTGGGTTTGTAGCATTTCATTACATAGAAATAAGCAAATAGACGAATAAGAAAGAAAATACACTTACCAGTGCTATATCTGGACACACATACGGAAATGAACCACTATACACACGAAAACGAACCACTTAGAAGTTGTACAAGTTCTTTCACCTTTCTTGAGGATCTTCAGAGCAGTATACGATTTATTTCATTGATCATTCATACTTGAATTTAAATTACCAATACACCAACACTTACAGTGACGTTTTATGACATTAGTTTTTGACGGAACTCATTCTTAGAATACACAAACCTAGTCTACTATTTATATTTGTTCTATTTGAACATATTATATATAAAAGCATTAGGCATACAGTTATCCAGAAGATGTTAAACTTTAAAATGCATAAAATCTTGTTGAACCTATTGAAAAACAACTACTTTTTCCAACTATATGCGGGAAAATATTGAAGTATATATACAATAGAGTTCTGAAGCATTCAAAGAGGGAGTGATACAGAAATTGCTTGCTTAGTCAAAACTAAAATCATTTGTTGGTTGTATGTATAAATTGTTTCTTCTCGAATTCTCGAAAAAAATCCAATTTTCACCCTGGATATATTTATTAGCATTGAAATTCTTTGCTATTCATATTTATTTTGTGAAAATAAATACATCCATCCTTATCCATCCTTAAGTCCACTGAGCATATTAACCGATTATTATTTAACAAGTTCCATTATATACAAATATAATTCAATTTTGCCAAACCTCATACATTATCAATTCTTGGCTGATAAAATTCTGCAAGTCTATACTGCTGAAGGGTTAAGCCTGTCATTTCCATCTCCTTTTATCTTTAATTAGATGGAAAACGTTTTACCAGGAAAATATTAGCTTCCCTGAGAATAAATTTATTTTGATCAGCGTGACGTATGCGAGAGAAAATAATTAAACCCGCCAGAGAGCCTGAAGGGTGTAGTAGACGAAAATGTAAATTTCGGAAAAACTCCTGGTTTTCTGGTACCTACACATAATTCTAGTTCAGCGTTGAATAAAATATGCAGACCAGTAATATAAACATGCTGGAAAAGTTGTTCATTTTAATATTGTGAATATTGTTATGATGTAATATGCAAATAGCTCTCGTTACTAAAATGCAGATTTTCTTAATAGCCTCTGTCTGATTAACACAAAACTACAAAACTGTTCTGGCTGCAAAACACAGCCACGAAACCGTAATTCTATAGCCGTGACACGTTTGCTAAATAATGAAAACTAAAAAAATACTCAACACCAAAGAAATACCACTAGCGTCATTAGTAAATGGGTCCAGTGACTTTCCTCAGGGGATACAAAAGACAGACTTATATTTTCCTGGTCTGTTAAAAATATGATTTCCTTCTGTCAATTACTGACTTTGAACGGTGGGTTGCGTATATATAATATACACTATGCAGGTATGAACAGAATAACAAAGGATAACACTAATGAAATATTAATTAATATACATCAAATTGTTCTATATTATTGTGAGTAGATAGTGTCCTGGTAAGCTCCATTGTAACTTGTAATGTATTAACGTACCTTTAGTTAAATTGAATATTGAGTTCATATAGGTAAATTATAGCGCATGTCACTGCGCAACTAAAATAGTAGTTTTAGGTGTGGGATACACAGCGAACAGGGCATGTGTGCCATGTGCTCAAGCAGCTCAAGTGTACTAAGTAATGAGTAACTATTGTAATATATAGGGGTTAAGTAAAAGTGTGTGTAGTTATTTAATCTACCCCAACCCTAGGTCAAGGTAACAAATACCACAGTGGCGACGAGGATACAAGGATACAAGGATACAAAATCCTGCAAAGAGTTCTCTAGAACCATGGCCAATACCATCAGCTGTTTGGGAACGACTTCACCTAGATTTCTTGGGACCGATCCAAGGTAACTGTTTTAACGATTATAAATATTACAGTATATACAGGGTCATGCAAATAATATTGTTCTTATCCTTACATTTGCCCAAGTTTTGTAATTTTGTTTTGCATTTATATGAATAAAGTGCAATTATATGTATGTGCAAGTAAAAAGTGCAGGTGAATATACATTTAAGAATTATTTGTAATTATTAATATTAAACAATTTTGTCCATCACCGTTTAGTTAATCCAATATTACATTTCCTAACTGAATATATTACATAGTATCCATTTTTGTATCGAAGTGGATTATAACAGTGATACATGATTAATCACAGTTTACATTTGATCTCCATATGTTGCCATGACAGCGTAGCACTCACATCGAGTATTTGTGCTAATAACAAATGATACCAAAGTGGTGCGTGCTAGCTGACATTTACATTTTACATTAGAAATTATTTTTCGTGACATTTTCTGTAAAAACACATTAAGAACTTAAAAACAAATCGTTCAAGATAGAAAATGTAGGTATAGTGGTCGTGGATAAAGTATAGTATTCGACTTGAAAATCAATAGCCATTATTCATTTGGGCGACTTGCACCACTCGTCTACGGCTCGGACGCAAACCGTCTCTCAAAATAGATCCCTCATAATTCATCACTCACGGGAAACTCAATTTAGAAATAATAAGTAATTAAGCGACTCATTTAGCACGATAATAGTCGGGGAGAGAGGAAAACCATAACTTACCCTTTCTCATGAAATGTGTGATTCTTTTTTTAATCTCTTTTTCCTGTTAAAATTTTTGCAGTTTGCAAATATTGCATCTCCAGTTCTTGAGATTACCTACTATTTTAATAGATATTCCTTCCTTACATTCCAATTATATACCTGGGCATCGACGGAATTCATAGCAGTGGATTCAACAACTCTTAGAATAGAATTTTAATGGTTTTTCTTAAAATAGATCACAAATATCGGTACTATAACTATCTAGAAGATCGTAGCGGAAAATTAATTTTCTTTTATAATACGCAAAGCAATCGGTATGACCACAGCAAATGTTTTAATGACGAAAATAGTTTATTGTTTGTCTATTTTGAAATATTTTAAACATATCTAACAGGAAATTACAGAAAGTAGGGCAAGATGAAACAAAACAAAAATGAAACGGTAGGTACTTAACGTAAGATTTAATTGTTTTCAAAATATTTTTCTACGGCCTATTCATGTAGTCGGCAGTTTCATCTGACAAAGTGAACATTTTTGTTTATTTATGTATTTGCTTATACTTAACTAGGGGGGCATTTGCGTTACGTCTATAGTAGTATCCTATAGTAGTATCCTTTTGGAAACAAAAGAGAGTTATAAATACTCATTAAACATACAAATCCTTAATAAATATAATCATCTGGTTGCCTATAATAGGCTAGTGCAACTAGACAACAACAACCCCTGACCGGAGAAAATCCGGAGTTCCCACAAAGTCCGAGTTGGGGATAAGCGGCCCTACTGTTAAGAAACCACCGCCATCTTGAATTTTTCGGGTTTTGGAGATATCTTTTCAACCAATCGTCCTAGCGAGGTCATTCAAGTGACAAATTAACCATTTTTGACGGCGGAATAAAGGAAATATAAATTAAATGAGTTATGTGGGTTTTTACAGGAATTTTGATTTATTATCGTGAATATGGGAAAAAAGAGGTTAAATTGCGATCTTGAGACCCCTGAGTTTTTGGCGATTTTGACCCGGAGAGGACTGGCTTTTCATCAAAGACCGCTATAATAATTTTGATCTCCATTCAATAATATGATACCTGAACGGTTATTGTTGGTGTAATTGGTTCGGAGATAGAGCTATTCAAATTTTGGCCAATTTTTCACGTGACATAATTTTTAGCAAAAGTTCATTTTGAGAAGTATTTATGTTTCTGAAGCTTTATTTATAATACCTGCTAATTCATCGAGTTGAGCCTTTCCTTCGACGTTATTCCCATTTATAATGGTGCTATTGGGACCCAAATCAGGTCTTAGGTAGAATAAGTCTAAATAATGTCCCATTCTATTGTAATGTACATAATAAATAATTCAAAGGAACTAGAATGTTAGACTAGGCTAAAATTCACCTAAACTATTGTCAAAAAGCAAAACCAAATGGCAATTATGCAAAACAATTCGTTCAGAACATGACCCATTCTTGGCGGGCGACAAAATGTAAATACATTTCTCTTTCTCAGGTATTACTCCTAGTCTTATGGTGCGTGCCTCCCCTCCATAAGTCTCCTCCATGGTCACATAATCTAAGACCTTGCAGATTCAGTTTCGAAGTGTTTCTAAGGTCGTCGATTACGCCGAGTGTGACCAGTCTCATTTATTTAGAATGTCGTCCGGGAAAACTTGTGTTTTATTTGTCGGGGGAGTTTGAATGAGGATGCAGTGGTGACTTCATAGTAAATACGATAGGGATACAAACCCTTGGCGTCCAGTATTTCATTGTAAAATCGAGAAGACGAATGTTTAATGAAACGTGTGAACGAGATTTCTGTGCATACTGCTTGCCGCAAAAGGTACAACAATCCTAAGTTGATATCAGCAGCAGTTCGCCGTGGAAAAACAGATATGAAAGCAAAAGATGCAAGACCTAAAAGATGGGTGGGTGAAAAGTTAAATTTCAGAGAACACTGTTTTCTATGTGGAGGTAGAATTACAGAAGAGTTCAGCGAGATCGAGAAGAGAAAAAACGCAGAAAAAAAGAAATAACGTCATTATTGTGGAAAAAGTTGCTCTTGGTGTAAAAATGTTGAAAGCAGCAGAGAAACTAGGCAATTAATGGGACTTCAATATCAAAGATCGAAGGATCGATGGAAAGATTAAATACACTTTGATTTTTTCCTGTACCTAAATAAAAATAAAAATATCTCATTTTTTTGCTCAGGTGGTGAGAAATCGCCAGGACACGTCGGTACTTATTTTAGGGGGGAAATATTTTTCACAGTCAAAGGGTCATGATATGTTCATCCCCCTAATCCCTAGAAACCTCAATTTTAAAATCTTAAAGGGAACTACCTCACACATGTTACACATAATTTATTAAATTTATCAGCTATTTAATTTATGTTACTTTAAAGTTGCTTATTAAGTGTTCAAAATGTTTACCATTTCAATCCATATAATAATAAAGACGTTGCTGAAATTCCTCGCGCACTTTTTCAAAAGTTTCTTGCGTGATATCCTTGCACGATAGTGCAGTCATTTGAAAAAAAAAATAAGATAAAAGCGAGGATAAAAGTCATTTGAACTGAGATTAGGAGATCTAGCATGCCATTCTATTACCCCTCTTCTTCCTATCTACCTATCAAGAAATGTGATAATATTTGTGTAACTTTTGTGTAATTAATAAAAGAAATAATTTTGTAAAATCTCAACCAAAATTCAAATATGATGCAGTGCTATATTCGCCATGAAAATGACTTTCAAATGATATGTAACACGTGGGGTAGTTTCATTTAAAATGGGGGTTGCTAGGGGTTAGGGGGGTGAACCTATCCATTGACCCATTGACTGTCAGAAATGTTTCACCTCTAAAATAAAAATCGACGTGTCCAATCTTTTGCGGTTTTTCAATAATTACAGGGGGTGGTAAGATAATTTTGTAAAATCTTAACCGATTTCCAAAAATTAAGAATCGCTGTAATCGCAATGAAAAAGGCTTTCAATGATGTATAACATGAACGTGGGGTAGTTCGATTTAAGATTTTAAAATTGGGGTTGTTAGGGCTTAGAAGGTTGAACATATCAAGCCTCTTTGTCTGTCAATTGTTCCCCCCTAAATTAAAAATCGACACGTGTCCTGGCGAATTCCCAAATATTTTGCGGTTTTTCAATTATTGGGTAGTAAATTTTAAAACGAACGTTGTGTATGTCGAGCAACAAATTCTCAAAAGTAAATCCCTGATGCATTCTAAACTGTTTTTAATGGTAGGTTAATGGTAGCGCGCTGGAAATGCAACTTTTTATGAATTTGATATTTCTGGATTATTAAATTTTTAAATGCAATTACCTCGTAAACTAGTAATCTAGTTCAAGGTATCAACCACGGTTAAGAAAACCGTTTCGTACTCTTATTTCTCTTGATACCACGCATCTAGGGAAATGCTACAACTTGACTATAAAACATGTCTCCCTTAGTACTATAATATTAATATTATACATTTTGTGGGCAAGGAAGGTAAAGTCTTACTGGATTGAAGTTCACACTTCTTTGTAAGTAGTGTATGAAAATTCAAGACAATGTTTTTAAACAGTCGCAAATCACATCTAGTTGAGGTAATTCTACCATCCAGGAGGCTAAGTAAAATAGCGATATGAGGTTTATTTTCTTAATATCAAAATATGGTCATTTTATAGTATAAATAAGTATTCCTACTGGAGAATAAACTCAATATATTCTGAGCTTCTGAGACAACAATTTACGATATATTCGTTTTTTTACATCTTACATATCCCGGGAATTTATAAATACAATATACGACGGGACATCAGAATTATAGGATAAAAGAGAGGAGAATAAGTAACTGAAAAAAATACAAACAAATGGTAAGCTTAAAATATATTCAGAAACCTATATTCCGAGAGAGATCCTAAATAAACCTAAAGTAACAAAATAAGAATATTTCGGACTATAAGACTCAAATGAAAATCTTTTAAATAATAAAAATTCTATATATATAAGGTAGCGACATGGTAGACGGTGGTAACAAGTTTAGTATGGTAGCGGAAGCAGATGACACATACAGGGCCGTACTTGGAATAAAGCAGCACATGGTGTAGAAGGTAGAGGTTCAGATATCTTTCAATAACACTATTATGGGTTAATATGTATATATATATATATATATATATATATATATATATATATATATATATATATATATATATATATATATATATATATATATTATTAAGGATTATACAGGGTGTCTATTAAAATTAACCCCCCCTTATCGTACTTATCCTCTGCCGATTTAACTCATTAAAAATAGTAGTGGGCATAATTTTTGATGAGTTATTGTATTTTGAAACGAATATTAAAAATCTAATTTATAAAAAATAAGATTTTTTAAATGGAATTTTCGTAGATATATTTTCAGACAAAATAATATCCTTAAATTTCTGAATCCAAAGTTATATAATTCTTACATAATCACTCCATCTCTTCGTGAGATATTACTAAATATATCAGGGGCTGTCATATACAGGATGTTTCATAATATAACACAACACAATACACTAATCACAAGGTAACGATTTTCCAAGTATGACCTTAGTAAAATATTAATAATAACCAAGATAAACTCGATTTTTGAAAAAAATGTTAAGAGAACTTTTTTAAAATGTAATATTTTTGCTTGGTGATTTTTTGGGGAGAAAAATTCATCAATTCATGTACATTGTAGAGCTACTACGTAATGTGTTCCTTGTAAATGTCTCTCCGAGTCACCGTTTTCGAGACCATTTCAGATAAATATTTCTATGCCAACATTAGAAACACTACTTATAAACTTAGAAACTTATTAGAAACTTATTGAACTTATTGCTTTTAATTGACAATAACAAATATGATAATTATTATTATCAAACAGTAACTCAAAAATACAAATAAAATAACAGAACGACTACACATATTTTATTATTTTATAAAATTGTCAAAATGGCCTCCGCCTCCTTCAATACATTTTCAAAGCTGCAGTACGAGCAACAGGTTTATAAGAAAAATACTCGTAGAAGCAGCGGTTTGTGTATACGAATGAAAAACGTGGTTTTATAATCCTATTTATTTCATGAATTGTCATATTTTTTCGTTCAGATTTTAGTGTTTTACATTATCTCATTCAAAAGAATTTTTGAAACAAGCGACATCGAAATCATTATCTGCAACTTTTTCGGAGAGATAACGGTAACGGGGGCGGTAACGGAAGTAACAGATTTTTCGACTCTGTGAAAATCTTCTAGTTCTGTAGAAAGATTCTAGAGAAAAATATTGTCTTAAGAAAGTTGCCGTTGTTTCGGATTTTATTACCTGCATTTTCAAGGTAATTTTATGCTGTTAGATATTGGGCAGAGAGAATCTATTTTCTATAGAAATGGAAATATAGAGAAAACATTTTTTTTTCAACAAAATAAGAAAAAAAACAAGAAATACCAAAATTTTTCAAAATATTATTATTAATATTCTTGTCTATAACTTCTTCCTGAGTGTATTTAGGTATAGGCATTCATTCACAAAAATGCTGACGTAATTTCCGTCAAAATGGTGACCGACTAAAATATTTTTGATGAAAATTGGCTAAGATACCGTTACGGAACCGTCAGGAAAAAAAATCGCCAAAGCGATTGTGCACTATATACTGAAAATTCCCTAGATCTAGGGAAAATCAGCACAATCTGGCAACATTGCATCTGGGGGGTGTCAGATACAACCCCCTGAGGGCGAAGTCTCAACCCTCTACGACTTCAAATAACCGAGATACGCCTTCCCATTTAGAATAATTAAGCGGTATAAGAACATGTGGACTACTCCCTGTAGAACCCTTCGAGACACTTTTCATACAAACTAGAAAGAATGGAATAAATGAGATTAAGCTGAAATGAGATCGAAAGAGTGAGAACAATGTAGAATGAGATGGAATAATCGAGACGCTTCTAGAATTAGGTTCGGTTCAAAATCGTTACTATATTTTTTTTTATGTCTATTAATTTATGGAGACTTACAGAGAGATAAAGATGATGAAATATTATCTTAACCGTATATCGTTTTATTAATATAGCTCATAAATATTAAACTTTGTGTCTAGCAAGATCTGTACCAATTCCAGTTTCTCCGAGAATGATATAGTCTCGTATTGATTAGATAATAAATAAAAGTAAACTCCTATATTCATACTTTTGTATTCTGAGGAAGTCCGAAAGATTTTAGTAAATATTGAAACAAGATATACCTTTAATTAAATTTTAATATAACTCGTTCGATAGGGAGAAAATAAATCCGTATTTCTTGAACAACGGTATGACGTTTCTGGTACGACGTAGGATGGCGTACGATGAATAATATTACAAAATATCCTCAAAGCCTCTTCCCATCACTACACTAATTCTATTGTTTTTCTAACATGGGTTCACATATTTAATATCACTAAACTATTTTGAGTTAATAGTTTTAATCGTAACAGCACAAGTCTGAAATTGAGAGGCCAAGGATTTGCCCGTCTGCACTCTTCTTCCATTATGAATTTAAGAGATGGATGGTGTTAATAGCAATTCTTATTGCTATTGTAATTTTTCATCAATGGAATTCTTCATCTATTATTGCAATTCTTCATCTCCCTGGTTCCACGTGCTTAAGGTAGTGCAAGTCACTCAATTAGTTCTTAATGTATTCAAACTCACTCATTCTTAATGTATCCAAACTTGGTGTGCAAGTCACTAAATTGTATACTAGTAAATACCAGTGATAGTGTAGAACTTCATAGCAGCTTTCTGTATTAATTCCATTGTTTGAAAGGCACGATATTTTAAAACATATACTTGATGGGAGACTAAGATCTCTAAATTCAGCTCTATAACATGATCGAACATATAAAAGCTGATTGTCAATTTTTATGTAAAATTACCTTCTTGATTACCTAAAAGCCCTAATGCTTTTTTCATTTCATTATCTAGAATTCATTTATCTAGAAGATATATTTTAAAATCCGTAAAATCTCATCTAGAATCTATTAAAACAACTACTTTTCATAGCTATATGTCAGAAAATATTGAATAACATTATATATAATAGAATGCATAGGCATTTAAAGAGGAAGTGATACAGAAATTGTTTGCTTTGTCCAACATTATTTGTTATTAAATTTGTTAAATTATTTGTTAGATGTTGGATCTTATGTATTAATTATTTCACCGAAATTATGTATATATCGTACATTATGTATATATTAGATTGTTTATTTGTATTTAGAGGTCGAAAACGTGCCCCATAATTTTTAGATCTTGCGTAAATGAGAAGAGAATCGACATTTCATGACAATAAAATAATTTATTGGGACTTCATCAACTCAAATTAGTTACAATATAATTATTGTTGCTCTCATGTTCCCGTGTTGAACGTCAGACGTCCTGACGTACCCCTAGGTACGTCAGGACGTTTGACGTTCTACACCATAGTGAACTCTAGTAGTAAGTCATCCCAGCACGACAGTTTCTGTAGTCATGTTATTTTCACCTCGGTCGTATACTTATATCGGTAGATATATTCAAGTCTTTTGAATATTTAATAACTGGTTGATAATTAAAAGTGGCCTCAAAGGTTCATTCACAAGTGGGTTCCCACACTGCGAGTAGTAGAGACGGAGGCAGCCGTATTATGTTAATATCTACGCCAGAGAGAGGCTGTTCTGGCCTCTCGTTTTCTCCTAAGACTGGTTTTTAATGTTTTTTACGACAAAGTTGTCTCACTGCATCCCGCTAAGGCTTCCAACTTGCCTCCGAAGCAACAGCGAGGATCGCTGTAGCCATTTAATGGGTTCGCTGACCAATTATTTGTTTTAAGGTGTAAGCAGCGGAAGTCCGTGGGATTATTAGTAACAACGCATGACGTCGTAATATTTTATTCCATTGACTAACTCGAATTTACTATGGTTTTATTTTTTCAGCGCTTACTTGAGTAGGTACTAGGTAAACACATGCATCCACTTCTTTATATATGTGAGTTTTTAATTAAATCCTAACATTTGGAAGGCAAATATTTATGAGCAACTATAAAGCAAATAATACGACTTTTTCTTCATTATTTGTCCACAACATTTTGAATATTTTATGAAGACAACATATAATAAGATAACAATAGTAATAGTATAGCGAAGAAACGTCTGATAAGCTTACAGGTTAACTACACTATTTATTCCCTATTGAATCCTTCTTTTTTATGGGCGCCAGTTATATGAACACTTATTTGTAATATTTTAGAAGGATCACTTAGAACATGAGTACTCTATCTTGTCTCTGATCTATGTTAATATTTTGCAATATTCAAATTTTTAAAGAGTAAAGTTACTTGTCAACTAGTGAATCTATGATATTAGAATATTTTGTTAAAACAATTGAATTTTATTCGATCACAGACTGTAAGATTTAAAATGTTTCATGAAAAGTTTCAAAATAATAAGAAAGAAGAAGTAATTTATATATGACTATGTTTATTGTCATATGATCATGAAAATAAATAAACAAATTGTAAAACTTATTACTACCGTATGCAAACCTACGTAACTTATTCTACTACAATACAATACAATATATCTTAAAAACTAGCAAAGTTTGAAATGGTTCAAGTTTTATGTTAATCCTTTTTAATTGCGATGCACAAACACCTAGCACTATTTTCCACGACATTGGTTGGATCTCGAACTAATAGTTGCTGCTGGACTCTGGTGGTGTCATCTTAGCGGATGTCGCCGTGCTTTCTCTGGAACGCTGCTACGATTGCCGGAAAATTTATTGTATGATATATTTACCCTCAAACCGTGAATTTGCAAATTCTGCACTTTTACTGCTTCTTTATACTTGGAATTTCTTATTAATCGATTTCCTTTAATATGCAGTTATTTCTGATCGAAAATCTTTCCCACTGGTGTTCTTCTTATTTCTCACTATTTTAATTATTTTTACTTAAGTTTAATTAATAATTTTAGCAAAATTTAAAAAAAATTATTAGCGGAGCTGTTCCTTCCTCGAACGCTATAGCTGGACACTCTTGCACTGTTATATGTAACCACCGATATGCCGTATAGAAAAACATTTGCATTTCCTGGTTACCATTCTTCTTATTATTATGATACAATCTGACCAATCAGATTAATGCCTATTATTTCATTTATTTAATTTTACTTACAACTCTTACCTTTGATCTAATTTTAAATTCTAAACATTATAATATAATCAGATTTGATTTTTAAATTTGGTTATTAATTTTTGTTACTAGCCTCATGTTGGGTTAGATATTTGAAATAGAATATATAATTTTATTTAATTATTTACTTATTTAATATCGTTAACTATCCTCAGACTGGGCATTTACTAGACATTTGTAATATAATATAATATAATTTAATTTAGTTTATTTGTTGGTATAATAAATTAGTTATTTATTTTCCTTACTAGCCTGTTTTATTTTGACTAGATGTGTTTGAAATAAATTATTAAATGGTTATCTACTTTTGATGCAATGTTGATTTTTTTTATATGATGTAAATTGAGAGAATTTATGTATTTTTTATGTAATTTTTAAATTTGTTGCTACATATTCATACAAGACGTAAAGACATATAAAGGACACCGCAACAAATACGGTTTCGGTGAAATTCCCTAAAATATATGTGGATTGTAGACCTAGCCATAGTAATTAAATTGCTCATTAGAAAAACCCATCTTGCAGAATTACTTTCGGATTTATGGTCATCCAAAGCTTTAGATCTTACATGGCTGCAACCTTCCAATTTTCTAAAATATATTTTATATGTCGATTGAAGTATCATAAAAAAATTAAACCTAAAAAAAATTTAGTAAACTTTCACTAAATATTGCTTTAATACCTACAGAATCTACAGGGTGTACAAGAAAATATTTGTTCTTAAAAAAATCGTTTTAATTTAGAAATTATATTTGTAAGAATTATAATAAAATATGGATGAATCCCTATAATACATTGACAGCTAATATCAATACAAAAGCCTGCTGCATGACAACAGAAAAAACAATCTAAAATATGAAAAAGCAATTAAGTATTGAATAGTTAAGGAATACAAAGGGTTATTATAAGTGTTAAATCGTAAATATAAATATATAAAGATTATTTAAAATTGCATTAGGTTAAAAAGTGACGTCGATTAAGTTTATTGATTATTATATCTCTACCGGGTTATATTATGTATTATAATTTTTGTATATTTTACTATTTTGTTATGTCACTCATATAGTGTCTCGCTACCTTTTATTATCTGTAATATTGAATTATTAGTTCAATGTATTAACATCGCTCGAAATCATGCCATCAAATCTACATAATTAACTACTGTCATTTTATACTTTACGATGCATCCTAAAGTATTGTTATCATTATTTGACAATACAATAATATTCTGTACACTTTTATTGTTATGTACACGAAGTTTCTTTGAGTACTATATTAGAAAAATCACTTTATTTTAATAGTTTGTTCAATGTAGGCAAATTTTGTTTGTTGATGTTGATGTTTGTTTTGTTTATTTGTTGGTGTTAAGACTTTTTATTTCATTTTAATAGATATACATATATATATATATATATATATATATATATATATATATATATATATATATATATATATATATATATATATATATATATATATATATATATATATATATATATATGTATTATATATTATATATATTATTCAATGCAAATATACGCGTGATATTAAATTGTAGTTTTTCTTAATACCTACTAGTACAAGACAATGTCTTCTAAATAAATGAGATATATGAGATAAAAGGAATATATCCCGATATATATCTAAAATATAAAAATTACATCAGTTTTGACTTTTATTTTGACAAACCAAGTTGTCAGCCATGTCGTATTGATAAAGTAAAGTGAATGATTAGTATTCATGCTGAAATGAATAAAAGTAGGTACATCAAATAATTTATTAATAATTTTTCACCCACAATTTGGTGTTAACACAATTGCTAGTGTATCGTCTATATACAACGAACTAAATCTGGTAGTCAAGGAATATTTCCCTAGGGAAATTATCGAATATCACCCGTTGCTAAGGCAGAAACCCTAGGTATGGAAAATATCGAAATCGATATTTCATTTGTTTCCAATAAGAACTTTGTTATTTGTACACTGTAATTAGGTGGCAAATGAGGTCGATTCTCAGAGAAATTATTAAAATGGTACGCAATTTTAGTAGTTTTGTCAGGTCTTAAAATTGGTTCCCACAATACTCAGCTATATTTAATAAATACATGTAATGTACATTTTACTAGGTATGTATAGTTTTATTAGTATTTGAGTACGACAGTATTTCAGTGTCTCTGGAAATCACTGCAGGTAAGAATAATCCATTTCAACTAAAGAGTTTGGAACTATAAATCAAGATAGGGTACTGGCATTTATGTCTACCTATAATGTAGCTCAACCATGTTGGTGAAGGAATATATTCTTTAATGATTCTAAAATAAAGTTATCTCACAACGGACCCATTTGAATATATACGGTTAATCAGCATTTGACTATCAAAACGCCTACTAATGGCCATGTTCATTATAATTCTATTTATTTTATATCCTGCTTTCGATGGCATTGGTTTCAGTAGATTGATCTTAAATCCAACGTCCACATTAACACGAAACATTGTGTTAATACTATTGCATATTATATTTAGCATATACACGCATTTGATGTAAATAATTATTCTAAATCTAATGAAGTTGTAGACCAAATATTGATCTGTCGCAAGCAGGTGTATTTGATCGGCAAAATGCCATTAAAAATAATGGCTATTATATATACAGTGTGGTACGTAATGTATCAGCAGTAAAGATTTTAAAGTATTGCAAATTAGATAACCTTAACTTAGAGCAAAAGTTGACATTAATTAAGTTAAAGTAATATTACATTTAAAATTTTGTACATCACTAGCTGGAGAAAATGAATTTTGGAACTTTTAAGAAACCAGAGCAGCGCATGTAGATGAATTACCCCACAATTGTTGTGAACAGATTTGAAATTCCGACGACAAAAACTCACACACACATTTTCATATTAATATTTCAAAAACCTTGCCTCTCTGTTAACAATTTTTGACTAATCTTATTCGTTAAATTGCAATATTTTAGTGCAAGGAATCCGGTGCTATAATTTCGCCTATTACTAGATGATCACCCTGTAAACCTTAAATTTAATCCAGTCAGTAAACGCTCAAAAAAGTGGATTACGTGAGGCAGCGATCAGCGTCCAATAGAATGTTTCATAGTTTATAATTTTTCGCTAGATTTGGCTAGATTGGCTTATATACAGGGTGTTCCGTACAACGGAAGACTACAGATTCCTGTACTCAAAATATATAGAACAAGAGATTAATTCACCAATATCCTAAATCGCTTCGTTTGACCGTTCCTCAAAGTTTGTTAAAAAAATTAAATTTTGTAAATAACTGGAATACGAGCCCCTTCCCATTTCAGTTGGCCCACCTAGGGATTAGTCCGAAATTTCATCTTATGGAGCAAAAGTAGAAGAAGAAATACACGACACGAACTTCCAAATTTATTTATTCTTTTGACAACTTCTTTTAACCACAAAAATACATCTTAGGTGACTGAGACTGATAACTAACACAAAATGAGAATAAAAAGAAATAAATGTGAACAAATACGTTAAATTAACAAAACAACAATTTTATAATTTACCACTGGTTAACATCACCTTTATTTTTTATTACAGCCGAAATTCGTTGGGGCATAGTATTAACCAAGCCTTGGCATAATTCTGGTGTAAAAGAATCCCATATTTCCTGAAGCCTGTGCTTCAGTTCAGGGATTGTTCGAGTAGGGTATTTCCGTAGCACCTTTTTCATCTCGTGCCACAAAGTTTCAATGGGTGATAGATCCGGACTACTAGAAACACATTCCAAAAGTGGTATACCATAGTCCTCCATCCATTTTAAACTTCGTTTTGAGGAGTGGCATGCTGCGCCGTCCTGCTGAAACATAAATTCTTGGCCTGATGTCAAACACTCTTTCATGACCGGTAAAAGTGATTTTTCTAAAATGGCCAAATATTTGTTTGTATCCACGTTTCCGACAAAAAAATGGAGTCTTCCTACTCCTTTTGATGACATGCTTCCCCACACCATGACGGATGCAGGAAATTTTACTTTTCTTTTAAGACAGTCAGCATGGAATGCTTCATTTTTTTTGCGAATAACTCTACTTCGACTATCTCCAACACAAACTTCGAATCGGGCCTCATCGCTCCATTGTATTGCACGCCATTGCTGAGATGTTCAATCCTTATGTTCTTTTGCCCATCTTACCCTATTTTTCTTCTGCCGTGGTGTTAAAAGTGGCTTTTCTTTGGCCTAATGCAAAATTGTCACTTTTAATTTTTCTAGTTAATTTTTTTTATTAAAAAACTTACCTTGTAAGTCCCAAATCCTAATTTGTGAGCCTCTCTGTGAGTTGTTGATCTTGAACAATGTCTTCTAACGGCATCACTCCACAAAACACTTAACTCGAGGTAATTGACTCGTCTGTTTTTCTGGATAATTCTTCTTAACGCTCTTCTATCACAATCTGTAATCTTGTTTTTTTTACATATCGGGCCTTTGCAGCGACTGAACTCGTCATTTTATATTTTCTAACTATATTTCTTACACTATACCACGATAATTCTAATAAATTTGCAATTTCCGAGTTTGACTTCCCACAATTGAAAAATTGAAAAATTGAATAATAAGTGAACGAATTTTGTCATCCATAACCTTCCCTCTGTCCATTTTTAAAGAACACAACTACTTTGAAACTGTATCAAATGAATTCTGACAGCTATGAGTATTAGCAATAATTGTTTAATTGTTGTGGCGTCTGTTTTCCACGGCCACCTTCAAATTGTAGGCTTACTTTGTAATGAATAAAAAAATGGGTTGAACGCCGTACTTCTCGTCTTTGTTACACATTTGAGTGAAGACCAATAAAGTTGCGTGTTTTCTACTGCATAAGATTAAATATGCCCTATTAATTACTTTGAGACCTAAACACAGCTTGTAGTATTTATTATGTTTTGATGCTGACCAAAAAACTAAGATTTCAATGGGTGGGCCAACTGATATGGGAAGGGGCTCGTAGATTAATCGATTTTGATTATGTTTGGGGTGTGGACTTTTGCTCTCCATCGACACATTTTGGTGATATACCGAGGGTTATTTAAAACTTATAACTAGAAAATTGATGTACGGCAATAATATCCGTTCATAACTTTTTTCCTTTTTTTGCAATAACGACAACTATTTTTTATTCGATAGGTCAAACCTTTCGAATGTTTTTAGGACGCTTATAGATTTTTTTTTAAATTAGCGGTTTAGGTACAAGAAAATATTTTTTAAATGTCCAACATTATCTTGCCACCCATACTAAAATACTTAACGCTAGTGCTAGTGGGCACTGATTTTGTAGGTTGCCGATTTTAGCGATTTAGGATATTGCTGAATTAGTCTTTTTCTATCTATTTTGAGTCCAGAAATCTGTAGTCTTCCGTTGTACACGTTATTACGGAACACCCTGTATAACCTAAAACTGATGACGAAACTAAGAGATAAGGTTCATTCTAAATATAGAAAAACTAACACCGAAGGGGCTTGGATAGCTTACAAAGGTCTCAGAGACTTTGTTAACATGGCAATTAAATTCGAGGAAAAAACTCTAATTTTAAATCTGATCCTAAATCATTTTGGCGTATATTGAAATCGTTAAATATCCATTATAATGTTACTAATACCTAAGGCAATCTAGCTAGACTGGATGAAATTAACGATTTTTTTATTAATAATTTTCCTCAAGCTACAGTAGGTATTGATTTTCATCTCTGCTAAATAGAGCAATGAACGCTTTACATACGGGTCTGTCTAATGAATTCTGGTTTCTGTTAATATGGTAGAAAACGTGTTTAATGCTATTAAATGAACTGCTAAAGGTTCGGATGAAATTGACATCAAAATCTTATCCTAATTCCCTCTCATTTAACTAAACATCTCATTTTTTTAATCAATAAATAATGTTTAACATCCGGAACGTTTCCCAATCTTTGGAAATATGCCTACGGCCGAAGAACACAAGTCCTACTCAAATCTCTAGGCCTATTAGGCCATTCATTATGTACTAAAAAACAGGGTAATAAGGAACTAAGACGTTTGCGGGTTTTTATCGCAGAAATCGGTCAATGGGTCATTCAAGAAGCAAAAACCGCGGAGTGCTATTAAATTAGAGGGTGCAAATTGTGGATAGGGGTGAAAATGCGCCCCTTTCAGTTTCTTCAATGTAGCTCGCAAAAGAAGCAAAACTTTGAAATATTTTATATGAAAGTTTTTGTAGAGAATTGAATTTCTCATCGAAATGTTTTATTTAAAAAACAAAACAAAAATTATGACGAAAATGTTAACAAAATGAAAAAAATTGCTCTTTTGGCTATAACTTTTTTTTGTCAGAGATTTTCTTCAAAATGCTAAAAATTATTTGGGTTGAAAATTGACCGAAATATGGCCACTCGAACGTGGTTTTTTTTTCATACATAAAAATGTCATACAGCTACAAATACACATGGACACGTTTTTACGTGACAATGTAACTGAAGAAGAAATAAGTTGTTCATCAGAATATATTGCAGCTTCTTTGTATGGGGCAAAGTTAAACATGACCCTAAGCAACTGTCACTTGCAGAATTTTTACAAAATATCAGTGCAAATATAAAAAAAAATCAACCAGCATGGCAAGAACTTCCAAAATCACTTAAACACTCTGAACTGGCGTTGAAAAAATTCTAGCTATGGATTAGTTGCGATTCGCACAACAGCACCTCCTGCGACAGAAATTTTTCTAAAAGAAATGGCTTGTGGTTGCACTACAGGTTGCCATGCAAAATGTGGTTGCAGAAAATTGCAAATTACCTGTTCAATATTTTGCAAAGAATGTTTGGGGATCAATTGTGATAATGTACAAGTAGCCGATATTGCAGAAGATGATTTTATCGAAGATATACGTGATGATACCGATATACAGTTTAAGAGTTTAATAGTTTAGAATGTTTTTATTGAGAAAAATAATATTTTTTTCAAAAAAATGAGAAGGGAAACACTATTTGTATAAGAGGTGAAAAAAAATCGAAAAAATAAGCTATGTTCGAGTGGCCATTTTGCGGTAAATTTTTAACACAAAAAATTTTGCAACAAAATATAGGCTGTTCCGTTTAAGAAAATGTATTTTTGTAACGCCTCGATTTTCTGGACCACTCTGTAATTTCCAAAATACACTGCTGGTCAAAATTATCGCACCACGTTAATATTTGCTAAAATTTGAGGTCTCATAACTTTTTTACTTTTAGTCCAATTTTGATAATTTTTTTAGAATACTGTAGATAAAACGACTAATTTCAACTTGCATATCCAGCATTTTGTTATCTGAGGACGGTTTAGGTATTATACAGGGCTAACTAAAAGGTTGTTATATAACCCTAATTTTAAAACACTCGGTGGAATTATTTCGTAACCAAATTCTTTAAAAATACCAATTTTTGTTAAGAACCATTCCTTTCCTACATTTTGTTTTTTGGTTCATGTCTTTAGATACATTGGTTCATTTTTAAGAGCAAAATGCATTTGTCACCAACAGTTTACTGTTAATTTACTCTGCTGTTACAAGTGATATGTAAAACGTAGGCGGCGTATGTCAACCAAAAAACAATGATTGGGTGTATGCAATCTCATTTTGACACATTTTTAAAAACAATACGGTGTTGAGAAATATTCAGCAATTTAAAATAATGAATCGTGTGAGACATTTGACAGCATTGGAATGTGTAAGAGCGCAAACTTTGGTTGAAGAGGGTAGAAGTATGCGATATGTCTCTCGAATTCTGGGTGTTAACCATTCGACAATAAGTCGAATGTTAGAACGTCACAGGGCAACTGGTTTTCCCTTGCGATAATTTGCGATAATTTTGAACAGCAGTTTATTAAAAAAAAAGTTAAATTTCATGAGATACTGAACAATTTTTTTAATTAATTTTATTTTATCACTTTTAGGGCTTTTGAAATTAGGTAATGGATCATCTTACGTGGACTACCACTATACATGCTTATGAATTTTCTTATAATATTTTATTACACAGATTTCAAGATCTGCATTTAACCGAATTCATTTGATTAGTGAATTTAATCGTTTGTTCTTTTATAAATGCTTACCACTAAAGTTTGACGGCGAAATTCGGCTCAACTCTACACTCTCCATCATGACAATCCGGACATTATTGGATATTACAACAACGGGCGACCTGGTACAGCATATTTGTTCTGGCGATTACACAGCAAAATGAGATTTCGCCCAAAATTTAGGCTGGGAACAGTAATTTTAATTAGGAATGAATAGACGGCGAATCTATTTTCTTATGAATCGGATTACAAAGGAAAGGTAAACTGCTTAAAATTTCGGCGTTTAGGAATTGTATTTTATCCTGACCCTCTGATTAGACCCTTTTCTTGAAAGGCTCGTATAATATTATAGGAAGCGGCAAAAAGTTTTCTTTTGCTTCTAATTGGGCAGAAACTGGTAACAAAAACTTAATTTCAAGCAACAAATACTAAACTAAATAGCAAATGGCCGATAACCACTCCAATTAAAAAGTTTCATTTTCTAATATTAATATTTGTTCTCATATTTGTTCTCATATTATGTTCCATTATTAGGTACGCAGCTATACGGTATTGTAACTATATTAAATTGAAGATCAAAAATTAAAGTTATCCAAAAAAAATTAACATCAGCTTTCATCAACTCATATATATTTTAATACAAGAATCGCAGACTCATCTCTTTGAGTAGGTATGTAGTTGTAGATATACGCGTGGAGAATATGTGACATAATAGTTATGGAAATGGCACGTAAAGCCGATATTGGACAGGCAACCGGATGGAGAGTGGTAATCTATGCCTTTGAGTAGTACAGAACCCTTTTTTCGATTGTTTCAACAATAATTAAAAAAATCACACTAAAAATTGTTGAAATCGGATGGCATTCGAAATTTATACTGTCCTAAGTACAAATAATAGTGTGTATCCCCTATTATTCCCTATTTAGCCACCCCGAAAACCTCATTAAAATTACAATAATGCCATACGCACACAAAATTGTTGAAAATCTTTTCAATGAATATTTACCGACTGCTTGGACTTTTAAAAAGTCTGTGCATGCTCATTATGTGATTTTTGTGATATGTGATTTTTTCAAAAATTAGTCCGGTTGCCACATTGTCCTAAGGGTTGGTGGGGGGGGTTGTTGGGGTTGGGTGGGGGGGTTTAATTGGATAATGAGTATGCGCACATTGATACACATTATTATTTATACTTAGGACAGTATAAATTTCGCACGCCATCCGATTTCAACAATTTTTAGTGTTTTTTTTTAAATTATTGTTGAAACAATCGAAAAAAAGTGTTTTTCGGCGAATTTGATGGGTTGTTTCTCCGAAATTGACCATCAGAATCGGATGGCAATTTTTTCCCAATGTTTAGTGGTATCAATAAGTATACTCACCAATTTTGAAGCGGTTGCCTCATAACTTTTTTCTTGTTTTTTTTTATTCGCTAGTGCAAAAACGGCCCGTGTGTTTCGGCTGGCAAAAACATTTTATTATATAATTAGGGTATTACCTTCAATGCTACCGCATTTTTATCTGGTTGCTTTGCAAAAATTTTTCGATTTTGCCCCACCCCATATCGCCGCCCCTGCCTATCTGGGGTCACTTTGGCCGCTACGAGGGGGCTCTGTACTACTCAAAGGCTCAGATTACCACTCTCCATCCGGTTGCCTGTCCAATATCGGCTTGACGCGCCATTTCCTTGAATAATAGTATATATT
Organism: Tetropium fuscum; assembly: GCA_964058915.1. NCBI lineage: Eukaryota > Metazoa > Arthropoda > Insecta > Coleoptera > Cerambycidae > Tetropium > Tetropium fuscum. Next base: position 115,806 of record CAXKVY010001674.1, read on the forward strand.
TTGCTTTTCCTTGACGATTTTTGGAGATAGGATTAACATTGATCTTGTTTTTCTACCAAAGTTTGAGTTGGTATATAGAGTGTGCCAAACCGTTTTCAGATATGACAATATAGTCATTTTGTACCCTCATTCATTACGTTCATTTTCGTCTGATTATTTTGAACTTACTGAACTTTTATACAACAGTATCTTTTTTTACTTTAAATGCTTACTTTATTTAATGTTTACAATTAAACCTTACACATACATGATACACAAATAAAAATGCTTAACATTAAACGTCAGTAATGAGTTGGTTCATTTCGTGCTTGACACCGTCTGGGCATACTGGCAATGCATTATCTATAATTTTCTAATCCACAAGATAATAATTGTCTAATCCTCTTGAACAGCAGCAGCTGGTACTACCCGTTTGGGAAGGCATCTTCCAAGTGCGTCACAGACATGCTCGATAGGATCAAGATCTGGCGAGAAGAATGGTATGAACTTCCGGAAAAACTAGACCTCATATCGAAAAAAGTTAAATGCAAAGGTTGTAGATTATATTTCTCAGATTAGATATCTCCCACAAAAATTATTCGGTTTTAATGAAATTTGGTGAGTGTATATTTTGTATATGTCTTAAATATGTCTTGTATATGTCTTAAATAAGCAAATATTAAGTAATAATTAATTTTTAATTATTTTAAAGTAATTTTTTTGAAGCGAAATATTTATTTTTGATTTTTTTTGCGAATTTAATTTGAAAAAAGGCATTAATAATATTTTGATTTTTTAAATTTTTGATCGAATTTTTTTTCCTAGCGGTAAGTACTTATTAGTGTGTTACTTTTATCATACTTGAAAAATGGTTTTTATGTTGTTTTGTAGTTATATGGTGATATTGAGACATATTTAAGTAAACAGCGGTTTGCAAAATTTTAATTTTGTAATATCTTATCAGAAAATTTGCAAAATTTTAATTTTGTAATATCTTATCAGAAAATTGGGAGGAGTAGCTAGCGTTACATATTAAGCAGAAAGCAGAAGTAAAGAAAATATATAGTGCATTAGAAAAGTAACGGATAAATTCAATATTTCTTAAGACACGTTTCTATCTAAAATCTTCGGAGACGTCGATTTTTAATTTTAATTCCGCTTATTATACGTTATTTAATAATCGAGATATTGTATATGTAATATACAATAATATGGCGCTCTAGGTGTTCCGGATGTGACGTCATCGATAATTTTTTTAAATGGCCACAATATATTTCCCGGCAGATTCTTAGAGACGATAATGCAGTATGGTATTTATGTGTATTCGTAGAGTTGTCATGTTTATATTTTTATTAATTCGTTTAAACCTCTGTTTCTTAAAATAAATGTAAAATGTGCTATATTTCCGTACTCAAAAGAGTTCGTCTACAAGAATCTGCAGGAAAAATGTATTGTTGGTTTTCAAAAAAAATATCGATGACGTCACATCCAGAACACCTAGCGCCCTCTGATGCAAAGTTCAATTTGGTTTGAAAAGTTAGCGTAAATTAAGATTTTTGCAGTTTTTATGAAATTATATAATATCTCATTAATTTTGTCATTTTGAAGGCTCTGAAGATTTTCTACATTAGTAGGGAGACATTTCGACTTATGAGGGATGCAATAAAATATTATATTTCTACATTATAATCTGAGCAATTAAATATTAAGTGGTTTAGATCAGCGGTAGAGTTATTGTTGCATTTACATATATCTGATCTAATAATTCCTATTTTTTCAAATGCGAGGGGATTCTTGTGGTTAATTTTTAGCCTAGATATTGTCAGTCTGTCTTCTTTAGATGGTAAGTTATATAATTGATCACTAGTAAGTGGTCTTAGAAGAATCTCCAATTACTTTTGACCAAGATAGTAGTTAGGTAGATACTTATATTATAAAATAAATCATTGCTATCTCTAGCCATCGCGTTGTTGAGATTAGGAAGGAATAATTATATGTACCTGTGATAAAGAGAGATGCAATTTTTTATAAAATGGTAGCGAAGTACATACCACTTTTTTATAAATTTTTGAAAATCTTATAATACGTGTGAAATGAAAGTAATGTCATGATAAACAGTCTGCAAATGGCGTTATTTCTGAAGAAAAACGTAAGTAATTATATTAATTTCCCGCACCAAGTAATATCGTCGTTAATATAGAATAGTGATACCAAATTTCATTTTCATCAATTTTCAAGCAAATTTATATGCAACAATTTTTGTCAGAAAAAAAGTTTTCAATATAAAAATAAATTTGATAATTTAAAATCATACAGAACCAGGGGTTTTAATCTATTTTGAATTCTACCTGAAATTAAGTAATTTCATGTTCTAATCAGACACAATAAGAATAATAAACATTTTCATTTTATTTAATAATATATATGTGTGCGGAATATGTTTTGGTGAATAGTAAATACAGAAGTGTTCAGTAGCATTGTGAACTGGCGCCCATATTTATGAAGAGTGTACAGGTTACGAAAGAAATTTAAGTAAGTATATTCCACTCCATTAATCTTTTCATGTTAACCTATTTTCTGCTCTATCTATAAAATAAATTAATTAATAAATTAATAAATAAATTAAGCTATATATTTCAATTATCTGTTAATAGAACACGTATAACTAAAATATAACGAACCAACTTAGAAGTTGTATAAGTTCTTTCACCTTCATTGAGGATCTTCAGAGTTATGTCATTTATCATTTATTCTTGATTTTAAATTATTAATACTTTCAGTGACATTTTGTGACATTGGAACGACGGAACTGAAATTCATAGAATATAGAATACACAAATCTATTCTACTATTTATATTTGTTCTATTTGAATATATTATATATTTCTAGCCGTTGCTAAGATTATAAGGGTGAAAAAATTGAATACGATGAATGACGACTACCGAAGCGACGCGACGCGTATGATTGACCAGATACTGTTGTAATTGATGATGAAGGATAATATGATTGACATAATAAAAATAATGTACTCGTATATTCATTGTTTCTTATCGCAAGGCAGTATTATAATTTTTATTACTGTATTATAAATAAGCGTAATAAGTTGGCAGCGTAAAAAATATTCACACATTAAATTTTTTTTTGCGCGCATAAATCTGATATAGCTCCAGACTAGACAGAAAAAACAGCAGACAATTTAAATTCAAACAAAAACCCGTCAGCATATGTGCGAAACTTGGGAGCAAGAACTCTAAAGGTCATATGCCGTTCGAAATTAAACGTTTTCATATCTGCGATTTAGAATTCTGATATTAACAACAGATCTGGAATTAAACATGTAAATTAACTAATATAAAACTTGTATTTAATAATAATAATAATAACAATAATGTGTCATTATTGTTATTTGAATTAAATAAATACAAAATAAAAATATATAAAGGGAATGGAAAGAAATTAAAAATAATTAGTAGGTAATCTAAAACACACACAAGATAAGTACAAAATAGATAAATAATTTTAGTTTCGGTTTGCAGAAAGCAAGGAATTGATTTGTTTTTTAAAGAAATTAATACTTGAGAGGGCAGCTTGTTATAAAGTTTCAGCGCAATTAAAATTAAAGGATCGTTGAAATTGGGCAAAGCTGTGTCGAGGAATCGTATAGAGATCACAATGCCTAGTGGTTAGTGGCAAGTTCATGGGCATAACTTCCCTTTAAAAATTCGACATGTAAATACTTAGGCATTTTTATGTTTTCAATTTTATATACCAGAGAGGTCTAGTGAGCCACAAAGCGCTCATCAAGATTCAACCATTTTGAATCATCAATTTACTAGAGATACGGTCAAAATTATTTAAGTTGTTGCCTTTGAAGACTGTCTTTATTTAATATTGCAGGCCAATAGACTATATACCCATATGCTGCATAACTTAATACCAACCAGTCACATAACTTGAGTTTCACGTCAGTGCTAAGAATATCCCTATAAAAATATAATGCTTTTAATTTACAGTAACATTTTTGTAGCATATTAGAGACATGCTTTTAATCTTAGATTAACATCAAGTCAATGCGTAAATTTTTACAATACACTCTAGACGACAACACTTTACCATTGAGAGTTAGAGAAAATACTGGGTTATTTTTGATTAATTCTCTGTGCTTCCCAAACACAAGTAACTCAGTTTTGGATTCATTTAAAATGAGTCCATGGGCATTAGACACAAGAGAAATAGTATCTAAGTCACGATTGATATTTTGTACAGCTATATCAAGGTCATAAATTGAAAACTGATGAAAAAGTTGGTAATCATCAGCATATTGGTGTGAGTTAACATGCTGTAAGTATTTAGAGAAGTCGGACGTATAAAGGGAAAATAGTAAGGGAATAATACATTGCAGTACACCTTTCTTTACGTTAAGCAATTCGGAAAAAAAATCCATTTAAGATTACGTTTTGGCACCTATTATAGCAACTATTTCTCTCGTCTTAATTTCCACCAATCACAAACGCGCAATTTTGAATTACAAATGGTTTACTAACAAGTAATTATGGTCTCGTAGGACACCAAAAAACGACGCTAAACAATTTTTCTGATTTAATTGTCAATAAATTTTGTTATATTGTTTTTAAACAGTGCTAGTCAGCTTACGTAGTGAAAATGAGTCGCTTTGGAACTGATTCTATGACTAATATTGATCTGGCGATTGAGAAAAGTGTACCCTAAAATACCTTTAAAACCCATACGTCAATATGGAAACAGTTTACGGAATTCTGCAAGACAAAGAAAGGCGAGGTTTTGGATACTACAAGTTTATAGCAACTAAACCTAATCCTGAAAGATTGGGCGGCGTGGAATATGAAGAAAGAACGGTGAAAATTACAAAGAACTAGTTGTGAAGACAATGCAACACCGTTGCAAAAAAAAATGCAAGAGATGTATTTTATGAAGTGGAAAATAGTGTTCGATCCATTTATAGATATTATCTTTAAGTCTAGTAAGGAAGCTCGTAATGCGAAACGAAGGAATTTTCAGAAGTGCGCCAATAAAAGGAAATCGAGCTCTGCTTCATTAAAATTGGTAGAATATTACGCAATGGTTTTATTATGGGACGAAGACACTCCGGCGGGACTCCATGATTTTCAGAAATCCTACTTTTTAGGAAGAGTAGAATATAATCCCCTCTTCAATAAAACGGCCCAGGGTGGAGAAAAAAATGGCCGATAGTAAATGGCTGGTCCCCAACACGAAGAACCCTACCGTTTGTCCAGTCTGTCTTTTTAAAATTCTAGTGGTTCATCTAGAATAACAACTGATAGATTACTCTCAACAGTAAACCCACCATGGAACAAAGAACAGTCAAGTAGATGGTACAAAAACACTCCAGTGGGAAAAAACGAACTTTCGAAGAAATGGACTAAAGAAGCAGCAGAGAAGGCAGGATTAAATACAAAATAAATAAAAATAACGAACACTCTATGCGGTCGACAGCAGTCAGTAACCTGTCTAAAGGAGGAGTGGGTGAGCAACAATTAATTAAAATTACTGGCCACAGTTCAGCCAACTCAATTAAGCCTTATCTGCAAATGGATAATAAGCATTATTCCAACATCATAACCACCCTTAGAGGTGACGCATCAGAACCTCCAGCCAACAAACAAAAAACAGAAGATCCTGCAGCCACTCCTCGAGCTTCTCACTGTACAGCTGGACCCATCAACAACATTAATGATTTACCCACACACAACGTTATCAATGAGTTAACAAAGATTTCAAACAATACCCCTACTGTGTACCAAAATTGCAATTTATATTTTAATTGTACCATAAATAATTAAGTTTGTAGTATTTTGTGACTAAATAAATTACATGTTTTTCAGTTTTCAAATTAATACCTACACATTTCTTATGTATACTTGTATAATAATAGGTAGTATCTTTTGTAAGCTATGTGTATGCAGCATAATCTGTTACTCATGAAATAGTCTTGTCAAATACCATTCGGGCACCTAATTTTTCCTGTGAAAAAAATCGAAAAAACACGTTAATAATTAATATTTTAACAAAATACATTCGTGCAGGTACAAAAATTTTTGTTGCCACAAGCACTCATGCTTCTTGATATTACTTACGATAATAATCAGCAAAAGATTTTAACGCTATATAACCAACGCCAAAGTATTTTAATTTCAAATACAACGTAGTCAAGTCTACGATGTCAAATGCTTTGCTATAATCTAAGAGGATTAAACGACAGTATTTTGCTTATTATCATTAGCTCTAAACAATTCATAATTTTTTTCTAATGCCGTACATCAAATCTAGACATCAAAACGTTGTGATATTGACAAGAAATTCCCTGTACTGTCAAAGTCTGCAATTACATGATTCTACAACAATAATAATAATAAAAAAGTCAATTTGCTAGTGCTAATGCAGACCCATTGAGAAACAATATTACTCCAGTCTCACAATGCACCACGATTCGTGGTCAAATAATGAATTGGTGATTTAGTGGTCAGGGACTGCATATATGAGTAACAACTAAATGCAATAGTGCTTTGCATTCCAGTCAGCATTTTTCAATCATCAATCAATTGCCATCTGTTTGGCAGATACCTATAACGCGACTAATCTGCGAGTTATCATGAATGCTTTATAGAAAATCAAGGTCACGAAGATATGTATTTTATACAAGTACCCTAACTCGGTACCTACTTAATACGATTATAAAGATGTCTTGAGACGTCTATATCTATATATATATATATACTAACTATATATCCATATACTAAAGGGAAATGTCATGGTCGCCATATATTTTCTGTAATGTTATGACTCATCATGGTCAAGAGAAATAGAGAAATTGCCTACTTGGATATGTTGTAGTACCAGTTTCTCACGGCCCCAAAGGCCCCACAAGGGTAATATAATACAATAGGGATATTTGCAAGAAGTTACTAGAAATTTAAGTGTTAGTTTTATTAAGCACGCTACAGACGTACCGATAAATTGTAACAATTGTGCAGTTAAATCGTATATCCCTAGTGTCGCTACACGACACCGGTAAACTGCGTTGATTAATGGATTGTCAGTTCAGCAAAGTGCAGCGAAGAAAGATGACGCAGAAGAAGACGCGAAGAAGAAACGCGATGAGATGACGCAGAAGAAACGCGAAGACGATGAAAGATGACAGAGAATGACGAGAACGCACTGGCGGTTTTAGGATTAAACTTTTAAAGAAAAAAATGGTAAACCCCGAAATGTATGGTGTAAGAAGTGGCTTTTAATGAGAAAAAAATATACGCATATAATACTATTAGATGAGTTAAAATTCACATCGAAAGATTGGCATAATTACTTGAAAATGGATGAAGAAACTTATTTAAACCTTTTAGCACTGGTAACTCTATTTTATGAGATGAGATTTGGCTATTATGAGAGAAGGCATAACTCCTCATGAATGAGAGACCGCTAAGATTTTTAGCCACAGGCCGTTCATACCACCGCAAGCTCTTAGTTATATTGTCCCTGAAACGTGCAATGCCTTGTACAAGTATTTAAGGAAAGAATATGTAAAGTATATTGAATTTAAGTCAAGTACAACCCAGTTAAAAAATCGAGGGGGTTTACGCGAAAGTTTTATGAAAAGACGTTATGGTTGTGCGGATGCGAAGAGACAAATGCGTGTTTTTGTTTTGTTTGTTTACTGTTCGGTGGATGCTATAGGGACGAGAGAATCTACGTGATTTGAAGCATATCGGCGAAAAGATAAAAAACACGACAAATCGGCCAAGCATATGAATCATATTGAAAACTTTCAGGTACTGGGCACAACTAATATGGCTTCTAGTTTAAGTAGTGCGTATGCAGAAAATATTCGCAGCACAACAAAATGGTATCAGAAAACCCCAAACGCCACACCAAAGAAAAATGTCACCAGCTGCCGCTGGACACTACCACTCAATAGAACATCGACCCACCCCTGAGTCGATAAGTAAGTCGGAGCTAGGTGTCAGAATCTCTCACTCGAGCGGCCAGCCGTTCGAACAAAAGTTTTACTATAATGTTCGACCATGAATAATCTAAAAACGGCACGGGCCGCGAGTCTGTTATTACGTCAGGGGATATCACCCCCTGCTACCCTTTTCCGACGCCCGTGCCCAGCAACAGATAAACTAACATTGAAATTAGATATACAAACGCATTCACATATTAATATTGGCATATATTATTAGATTTCCCACTGACCCCGAAGTGACAGAAAAAATAATTATTTGTGTTAATATCTGTTAGTGAATATTATTGTAAGAATTAGGTTGGATATACATAAACATTAAGAGATGTTTTGCATATGAAGCTATTTACTTTGAATCGGAACAGATTCCATGCAGCTCATTTTATGTCAGACTCTTCATGAATATATTATGATTCAATTTGTTTTAAATTTGCGTAGCTAATTCTACGTTTGTTACTAGTTATAAATATTTTAATTCATGTATTTAGAATCATAAAATGAACAGCATATGTAACATCACCAGATATTATATACAATTTATAATTTCAGACAGAATAAACAAAGCATTTCATTAATTTACTGCCTCAAATGCAGCTGAACCGAAAATAAACAAAACACCGAACAAAATAGCCACTGTAAACAGGAAAAGTAATGTCAACACGAACTGGGAATCTGCTGAATCGATCCTATTTATTATCGCAAATATATTGCCAACTCGCACCGCACAACACTTGGAAAAGTAAATCTAATAAAAATTGTCCCTGCGCAAGACCTGAAATATATGTTGGAAGTCTAGGTACCTGTATCCTGTATCCTATTAGCTTTTGTTTAAGTGTATTTTCTTGCCCACCTCCTTGATTAATCAAGACTTCAAACTTGCCTTTTGAATAATTTATTACCAGCTTGGCTTCTGGCTGTTTGGTTTTCCTCATTTGATGTGCTACTTCATTGTTGGCAAATTTAAAATTTAATGAAGTGGCCGCATCAGGTTTAATGCAGAAAATATCTATATTAGTCGGATCGGATATTATTTTCCAGTTCCTTAATTAGCGGAATTATTCATACCCTTGTTTGGTGTTACTAAAATACCATATTTATCTTGTAAATATTTACCTGTAACATACCGTATATATTTTCTGGTATTTGTTTGTTGCATATTTCAAGTTGTAAGTGCAAGGAAAGTAAGAAGACGGGGAAAGAGTGAGCAGTTGAAGTGGAATGGCGCAAGAGAAGTAAAACTGTTTGGCTATTATATCTATCTTTAGCAAATTAAAAATAACCTTGCGCCAAGATTTTGAGATTCATCGAAGAAATATGGAACCATACAATTAAAAAAAATTTGATAGTTCTTAGATAGAGTTAGATAATGGAAGTGGCCACCCAGATCAAACCACAGTCTAAGGAGAGAAAGGTCTTTAGGCGCATAAATGATGACACAATTTATGAAAACTGGCGACCTCAGATGATGATCATTTTCAGTGACAAGGTTAGCTTGGGAAAAGGCATAAGTTGGGGAATTTAGCTGACTGGTGTTAGAAGAAGACGCGTCACAATGGGAGAGTCCCAATGATGTAGATCAAGTGAATTTTTAGGAAACCATGGATCCTATTGAAGCTAATAAAATATAAACTCACAAGAACTGTTACCGCTTGGTGTTGGAAACTAATTATTATCTGAGAGATAGTGAATGAAGAAATGAAGGTGTCAAAATCAAATAAACAGACGCGACGCGGACGTCCCGTTGGGAACCAAACCAAATAGAGCAACTTAAAAGGACAGAGAAATTAATCTTGATATCGCAGGAAATGACGTGAATGTGGGCCCCTTTATGCATCACTGAGCTAACTCTAATGTGACTAACAAATCTTAAAACTCTACAAAGTATACAAACAAAAGTAAGTTTTTATTAGACAATATTAAGTCTTACGGCAACTTATGCTTCGGAAACTTGGTTAATGACAGGGAAATAAAAATTGTAATTCTGGGGGGGGAGAAATATTACGAAGAGTTTTTGGGGGAACACTGGCAGAATTTAGATGGGAGATACAGATAATTGCATAATTTGTTTGGAGAAGCGGTAATAAGTAATAGCATTAAATCAAGGCTGATGCAGTGGGTAAGGCATCTAGAAAGGATTAATAACGACAGAGACTTAAAAACAGTAGCAACGGAAGATAACAGACTGGGAGAAGAAAAGTTGGAGGCCGAGAAAACATTGGAAAGACGAGGTTGGAAAAGATCTGACAGAGAAACAAGTTCAGAGCTGAAAAGCAAAAGCTGACGATACAAAAAATGGGAAATAACAAATATATAGGCCTAAATGGTCTGCATTCAACGTATATTCATATTGTTCTGGCGGAGAAACAAGTTCAGAGCTGAAAATAAGAGCTAAGGATAGAAAAAGTGGATGGGATAACAAATCTGCGGGCTTAAATGGTCTGCATTTAGCTTATGTACATATTCATATTGTACCTTGCTCCAAAGCATTTCTTGAATCTCAGAATGAGTTGATATCAAACGCTGTTGATTTTTACCACACAGTACAATTTCACAAATGCTTGAAGTAACTAAACAGTTCTTACCATAAGTAATTGTTATCTATAATGAGTTATTCAGGATATTTAAATCATTAAAACTTTAGAAGAAAATACAGAGGGAATGAATGGTAGAGTGTCCAGATGGAGTAGGGACTACAGAGTGTTACGGCCGCCTTTCACTAATTGAGAACTAGGGTATTAAATAGTAGGTGTTTACAAACTCAAGAGGATCTCATGGAAGACGATTACACAATCCATTGAACATTAGTGGGTAGATCTAAGAGCATGCAAGCTACGGATATCTTTCTTTCTTTATCGTAACGACAGATTTGTGTTTGTGGTGTTCTATCATTGTTGCACAGAACATTCAAACTGGTGTAAGCGCACCTAAGTAACCTCTTTAGTTTCTATGGTTTTTGAGTGAGCGTAATATGGTTGTTTTCAGTTTTATGCCACGTGGTCTATTGTCTTTCGAGGTCATTCTTTTAGTCGAGGTACGAAACCATTGTTCCTGTCTTTTCCTTATCGATTTGTCGTATTCTCCCAGTTTTCTTATATAATAAATACGTGGTTATTTTCATACTAGTGATTTAATAAGAGGATCACTGTGTGTTGTGGTTGTTACCCACACACAATCGATCATATTTCGGATACAAAGACTGGAGATTAAGAGGTAAGTCATTATTTTTATTTGTGGCTACGACGACATTTTCTATTTCCCCCTTTTTGTGTTCTCGAGAGCCTGTGTTGCGTTCCTAATGTTGATTGAGGGACACAATATTCGACTTAGACTTCTCTCTGTCGAGTGCAAGACAAACCACTTTTGTAACCACCTTATAACCAGGATTTTGTAATCTGTAACTTGGCAGTCTCATATGTACTTGGTCACCGACACTGACTTGGTCACAATTTGTAGATAGTAGATTTGCATAGATAGTTTGTAGTAAATTTGGATGCTGTGTTTACTATTTTTCTTCCATCGGAGATTACAGAAAGTACCGAGAGTACAGATTCGATACCCAGTGCATTGAGGGTTGAGGGGACCACCTAACTTGGTTGCGCATGATCAGTGGCGTCCACAGGCAATTAGTGATTTCGGTATTCACCGAACTTACTAATTATACTTTTTCTTTTTTTTTAACTGAGCTGGCTTAGGCAAACTTTTTTGCCCACTTTATCGCTGTTGAATTTACTCTGGAGGGTAATAAGTGTACGGCATAGATACAGAGTATGAATTCATAATTTATTTTGGAATAATACGACATGTCCTTTTACTTTTTAATAATAAGAATTACTAAAATATTCTAAGGAATAATAATACTGACATTCTATATATTATAATATCTATGGGTCCAAACGATAGTAATTTATGCTGAAGAAATATGCGATCAAAAAAATCCGCTACGGTTTCAATACATTGAAACGTATTTCCGAGACATAAACTTATAGATAAAAAATATTTTATTTAAAAATTATAATATATTAACCAGCCCAAATAAAAATGTTTACATAATTTTACACGTAGGTACATATACGAAATGACATGTAGATATAGTGTGGAAAGTAGAATTCGACAGCAAGGCCAATAAAGTTACGAGATAAAAACTAAAACCTCATTATATTCTCGTAGATACACAACCCACGTGAAACATGAATTATACTTCTAATCGTTTCTTCATTGATTCCGGGCAAAAAGTATTGCCGGAAACAGGGCTCTCAGCGAATTTACATAAGACTGTCGGTGTAAACAGCCAACTTAATAATTGCAGGTTAAAAACATTTCTGTCTTCCTACGCCCATGGATTAGAAAAAAACGAACGCTTAGAGCGAACAGGCTTGATCAGCTCCACCTGCTCGTCAGTCGCAACTTTTTGTATTTATTATGGGAAAGTTTATTCATAGGCGTCGTTACAAAATATCTAGGTCCAAGCGGATCGAAGTGTGTCGTTTTCTCAATCTGTTAGAGATTACGAAATATTCCTTAATTCAAAGCAGAGTCATGAATGAAACGATGATGGCCAGAAGATATTAGATTAATATCATGGCTTTAAAACGTCACCATTATAATTCTTTAAAATTATTATAATATATGTGTATTGAGTAACATCAAATGAACATTATATATTATGTAACGAATTTAACGATTTAGGAAGGAGTACATATTAAGCATATTTATAGAAGAAATGAATGAAATGATGAAAATATATATATATATATATATATATATATATATATATATATATATATATATATATATATATATATATATATATATATATATATATATATATATAACCCCATCCACGCTAACGTGGACCAATTTACAAATATATATATATATATATATATATATATATATATATATATATATATATATATATATATATATATATATATATATATATATATATATATATATATATATATATATATATATATATATTCACCCACGCTAACGTGGACCAATTTACAAATAAGCCACCTTAAATATAATATAATAATAATAATAATAATAAGAATACATTTATTTACAAGCAACAACAAACGCCTACAAATAAGCAGAACAAATGAAAGAACTAACAGGTAGGTAGTAAATAAATTATACATATATTAATAAATTTGATGGGTATCCATATCATAATGAAATGGATTTCCAGACATTCATTCCATGGATGTTTCGCTGAACATTATGACAATCCATTATCAGTTTGGAGTCCAGATATAGTCCAATGTATACACAAAAGTCGCAACTTCTCACGTCCAAAAATGGTACAGAATGGATCGGATAACGGCTATCCAGATTATGACAAAATTGATATGCACTAGATGCTATTGGATATACATTGCCGAGTGACCATACATTCGGTGCAAATGTATGCAATATGAGGCGACCGTAAATACACAAAGGAATTCATCTGGAAGGAAAGCAGCAGGTCAGTATTGACTTAATGACTTTTGAGGTTTTTAGCAAACAAGAATACGACACATGGAAGGATGCGGATAAAATTGAAACAAATTATGCAATGCACAGATCGATTAGTAAAAAGGAATATAAGGTATTGGATTATGATTAACCGAAGTAACCACAAAGATAGGTGCAATACTCGTTAATTACACTATTAAATACCCACTTCAATAGTTATTTTAAATAACATACCTACGTAAGAATAATGGGGTATTTTCGCAGTTTTTTTTAACAATGAGAGTAGAAAGTAAATGGAAAAAGAAGATACCCATATTTTTTATTTTTTTGTTTAGTTCTAAAACAAGCTGTAAAAAAAATAAATCAAATCATATGACGTCACTACAGTTCGTACAATAATATGTATGTATAGTTGACCGGCTACCCTGATCTACACAATGTTTTTCATTGGCGTAGACTTTTTTTTTTCTTAGGGGGGTGATAGTAGAAGGTTTTTATATGCATATTTTCAACACCACAGCTGATATTGAATGCAAGTTTCCACACCACTCATGAAGTATTGCTTTCAGCGCGTTACCATTTTTTAGTGGGTGGTTCGCCAGTAGCCATATTTCACACAAGTAACAAAAATAAATATGTACAAAACAGCGAAGTAGTCGAGAAAAATAAACTTTAAAACGGAAAAATAAAATAAATATACTTGCGATTGAAATACAATCATATTTATTGTGTAAGTAGGTACCTACCTAATCTACCAAATCGTTAACACTCAACAAAGACAAAGATTATTAACCGACAAGCTTTGACAAAGATCAGAGCTTGTTTATTAATAGATACCTACATAACTAAACCGAGACTAAATTCAACACATTTTTAAAAATTATTACAAATGCAATACATACCTACCTACCAGCTTCTCATCGCAAAGCGATTTCCAATACACACACTTTTTACAGCCAATCAAAATTAGAAACTGTCTAATTTTGTAAACAGTCTATAGAACTTTTAATTTTGCCCACTGATGTAAATTATTAATTTGTGATCTAGGATGGTTGGTACCTACATAAAAATAAAGTCAATGGACAATAGGTACCTACTTATGTAATAAACCAGAGAGCGTTTTCAGTTTTGTAAATCCCAATAAAAAACCTAACTTATATCGTTGCATTTATCATTTATAACCTAGCGGCCTCAAGCACTGGAATATTTTTCGGATAAAATTATTTGAGAAATGCCTTAAGTGGAGGATGTAATAGGTACCTACCTACCTCAATACACGTCAGTACCTACTTCGAGCAGCCCATAAATCAACTTTTTTTTTGCTAAAGTCGGCTCTGCTCTAACACCCACTATCCATTTTTGCCGTCAAATAATATTTTCCTTAATTTTTTTTAACATGCCTATCCTATCTCGTAAATAAAGCGCGGTCTGGTGGAAATCTACGTTTTTCAGGTTTCATATGAAACGAACAAACATGTTTGCTAATCGCATACTCTTTTATTTCAACTCTCGTAGCGATGTATACCTACATAGGTAGGTATATAAATAATATATTAGCAATTCCCGCGAACACGCCACTGTAAGATATGCGAACCTGATCCTATTCGATCCGAGAATCCGATCCCGATCCGAGAGATACGATTCCAATAAGTTAAACAGAGATATACTGCTCGAAAATTCGTTATTGGAAAGGTCGTGGATCGGCGTTGCCGCTTTTAACTATAAAAACAGATGTTTACGTAATTGTCATATTTAAAGTAGACGAAAATAAATGTAAAAACGTAACATCTTGGCCTATAATATATTATTGTGTGCACAATTATTATTTAATAACATTCATAAATAATATATACAACTTTAATATATTATTGTGGAATTTGATATTTTAATTGAATACTGAGAAATTTGAGAATTACATGTGGCAACTGCGCGGTATCTTATATGGGGTTAGTTAACTATACATACATATTGAATGAACTGTAAGCGTAAATACAAATAGTGCGGCAAATGTAGTGATTTTTAGGGTATTCCGTTTGTAAGTTGGGGGCAGCGACGCCCCACTTCTGCCTGTCGGCCATTGCTGTTGATGTTAGTATTTATATATACATATATAACATATATATATCTAGTGATTTCTCTATTTCCGCTTAGTGACGTCATAGAAATTCAAGCTGCAATTAAACGCTTATTTTTGATTATTACACTTTATTTTTTTTTGTCAAAAATCAAGGAAAAAAATGTACTTGTTGAATATGCAATTGCCCATGCTTGTTTCGATCGAGCGAATATACCCCATTGTTACACAACATAATACTCTTATCTGTCTTCAGGATATAAGCCCAACTACAGAACGAGGACGGAGAAATCTGGTGGGACAAATCGAGAAAATATAATATCCAGAAGAAACCAGATCAGAATATGGGAACAGCTGCAGTGAAGGTTCAGGAATGGAATACTAACGGCAAGAATTATGCTTTCTTATTTAAGAAGGAAGGTGCGCAGCAAAAACAATTTGTAGTATTATTGCTATCACACCATTTCATTCTTACATGTTGCTACATGATGTTCTTACATGATGTTCACAAAATGTTGCTAATTCTGGGCATTAACTCTGTGTTGGATAATGTTGCAAAATGTTTGAGAGAAAATTCAATTATCAAACCACAGCACGAAGAGGAAAGTAACGATTTTATCAGAGATAAGGTAGGAGAAACAAATCGGCCGACAGATGAGGTCCATAAGCACAAAGCAAATGAAGTCTCAGATGGTCACATTTCTTGAATATTGGGAGTACGACCGCAATTTTACCGATTATCAACAAGCAACAAGCTTGCTTAAGTTTCACAATAAACTCGCCATATGTTAACTATGGGGATATTGCTTCCCTGTCTACCATTTTTAAAGTAGGTCTATTCTCGTTTGATACATGATAATGCCAACCCTGTATATAGTAGGTGATATTGGTGTAATTACCAAAACTTGATCTGTATAGGTTTATAATTAGTTTCTTATATCACAAATTTCAACAGCACGAAACTGAATCAAATTCTATATAATAAGATTATACGTCTATTGGCTTACATTCTCTGTTTGATGAAAATTAATCACATGGTTGAAAAACTATGTCCTTTATGAACAATCGATTATCGATTCATATGCATTCTGTTTATACAGAATATTTATATCAGATAAGAAATATATACAAAGCATTGCTGTATTGAAGATATTATATGGCTTGCATAAACGTACGGATATTTATCTGTATATATTTTTAATTCGGTACCTAGATGAAAAACGTAGTTTCTTTGTTACGAATAATATACATTGCAGTAATTACCTACGTCCTATTTTAGTATAACTAGACAAAGAAAACACGATAACGACCATTTCTCATCAGAGCAGTACGCCTCTGAATTCATTCAATTCAAACCAGATGCAGATACTGCAGATAGAGCGGGCGCTACAGGGTCTCCAGATTCCTTATCTCCTTTCCTAACCACCGATGATGGACAAAGAGAGACTATATAATTTACTGGGGAGCGTGATGTGTGTAACCCGCATCTCAAACTTCGGTAGAATGAGTGACTTGTTCAGAGAGGTGGGATAAATTATTATAGTTCGATATCTCAATGGGATCCAACTAGTCGCATAACGAATAAGCTTGAACTTACGGGATGTAGATTACATGTCGAGTGTTATAATAAAGCCATGCGCATTCCCAAGAAACCAGATAACTCGTACTTTAATCGGCGCCGATTAATGTAATACCAGTATCACTAACACGGCTGATTCGAGTTGTATGTGATGACGAACATAAACAGCAAACAGATTTGCTTACAGGAGTGTGTTTCCATTGATTATCTACCGTGATCCAGTTCAGAGGGTTTAAAAGCAATTCCTTACTGAAATGGATCGTATAACGAAACTAGTGTAATAAATAGGTACACTTATAATAGTACTTAAATTTTATAATACCTTTACGTGATGTTATCCATATTTCAGTAATATTTGGAGCTGGTATATATTTTTTTAAATTTATGCGATATTTATAGGAGAGTCTTTCGATTATCTTTGCAGAATTTTTTGAATGTCACTACCTACAATAAGACTCAGCGAACAACGTGGAAGTATTGCTTTATTTATTATTCTTAGATATATATATTTATATATTTTCCAGCTGTTGCTTTTTTCACGAAATGCTATTAACTAAGTCACCCCCTTACTTGTACAATAAAATTACCTACAGAACAGATGTGCATAACATTAATATAAGGCACAAATCAACGCTTACCATCCCAAAGCACAAGACTAGCGAATTTCGTTCTGGATTCTCATATCGCATAGCTTCTCTTTTAAACTCAATTTCTGATGATCTCAAGATACTGCCACGCACAAGTTTTAAGTTACGCCAGTTACATCATTGTATATTTTATTAATTATATTTATTTTAACTTTGTTTACAGTTCGTAACATAAACTACACGTTATGTTACTTAGTGCTGGAGTGAAGGCATAAAAACACTGACGCAGCAAATGCTTATTCTGCATTTATTTTATATAAAAGGCCAGCTGCGCTGACCAACTTTTAACATTACATTTGTATACGTCATGCTGTACGAAATAAAGTTTGTTCCTGTGTGAATAGTTATTTTTGGCAGTTCTTCTGTGCAGATACTTAATTCGCCTTAAAAAATGCTTTTTACAAAACATAATACGTAATATATAATTGTAGTTAAAGTTTTATCGTATAGGTTGTTGCTGCGTCTAAAATGATTAAATTAACTAATTGCTTATATATTAACCTATAACTAAATTAATTATGTCTAGGTTGCATGAATACATTCTCTTTTTCTGGGTTGAGTGGAAGAACAGAGAACTTTTAAGATTCTCTGAACTCTGCCCTTTATACCCCAATTGTATATAATTATAATAAAATAAATCACTTATGTAATTTGGGTTATAATAAAAACGATTATTATTATTATTATTATTATTATATATATATATATATATATATTTAAGTACAACATTCGACACAGTGCGAGTGAGAATAATAGATATTAATGGCAAATTCACGTATAAACGACCAATTAAATATATCATACATAATTATGAAGAGCCTCAACACAGGCGAAAGAGCTTGTATAAATTCTAAATGATTCGTTTCCGTATATATGTGCACATATACAACAGGTAAATTTTCACTATTTCTATTTAAAAGGATCCTTAATGGATCCATTGGAATATGAGAATAAAATTTGTCAAACTTTGACTATTATGGGAACGGGTAATCCAAAAATATACGTCTCGTCTCATTCAATGCAGAATTTAATGCCCTACAACTTTTAATAGGACAATATTTTCGATATTGTGAATGTTTTACGAGATAAAGTACTCTCTGGGGGTATATTTTTACCCCCCCCCTACTTTAGCACAACTCCGACGAGAGGGAAAACTGAGGATAGTCATATTGGGCAACAAATGAAGCCATTTAAACAATAAAACCTTTTGTAGCAATTATTTCCGATTCGTCTAATTTTTTGGTGTTACGCTACTGACCTATTCGTCCTTTTTCAAATTACTTAAATGGCACACGTAACACGTAACTTTGCAGTTATAATACCGAAGTAACATTATTCCCTTAAATATTTAGACATTTTGATAATTTTTAGTTGCGCTCCTGTGCATCGTTTTAAATTATTAAATTAAAAGGAGTTATTCTAATAAAATTGCTGTACATTTTTAAACTTTGAGCATACATGTTCAGAAATCAATGACGGGGTACAGGAATGAATAAAAATGGGGAGAGAACTGAAATGAAAAGAAACACATTTCACTCCATGAATAATAACTTGTCATATGCAAGGTAACGATATCCTGGTGCAGTAAGTAGTCTACGATCCAGTGTTCGGTGATACCCTCATTTCACCGAAGCCTTGTTCTAGATCTCCATATAGTATATGCGCATAAAACATCGGATGATCCGGGCGTCCAATATCCTCTCCCAGATTATTTACGACTATTTATATACAAACTAGATATTTTAGATTTACAAGACATATTAGATTTAGAAATTCTCTGACACTCACAATGATAGATTTATCTTGTGTGTATGTATCATGCAGTCAACAGCCATTGTACTAACTTTTATAGTTTCGTCACAGAAAACAGGACGTTATTTGCAAATATATTTACGTGGGAGCTACTTTTAAATTAAATTGTTCTAAACGCTTGCAGACGTTGAACTACAATACTCGGCATTAATCATTTTAATCGCAATAGTATCAGAACTCTAACAATTACATTTTACGTCGGTGGCTATTAACATTTTCCCACGAAAAGAAAACAAACGCGGTTAGTTAGTATACATGTAATCTTCATTTGACTTGAATTGCCATGTGAAGTGGATTTAATTAGGATGCTGTTTTTCTAATTATTATTTACTGGATTTATTTTTAATCTTGAATATGAGTAGGTACTCATGTTCAAGATTACATTAACCTCGGGAAGTCTAACGATCATTTCAGTAGCCTGTAAGATTGAAGTAATGCATGATAACAAAGTTAATGTCAAAATTGCATAGCAAAAACTTTCAACTTGTGATGTAAAAAAATTAGCTACCATAAACTAACAACGGTTTATATTATTGGTCAACTATAACAACTATACATTTAATTTAATTACCTGAATTAATGGCCTCTCATCATTAACTCTCACTTCATTAGAGGCCCAAATTTTTGACAAAATCAAGTTGTCCGAAAAAATTAGTAAGAGTATACACGGATTCAAATCTAATATGATTATTGATGGAGAGGATTTACCAGTGAACCCTGAAGATTCAAGATATGGTTTCACTCCTCAAGAAATCCGATGCACTCCTCAAGAAATCCGAACAGCTTAAAGAATTCTTCTTTTATGTATTAATAACAATTAATAAACTGCTGTTCAAAATTATCGCACCACGTTAATATTTGCTAAAATTTGAGGTCTCATAACTTTTTTACTTTTAGTCCAATTTTCATAATTTTTTTAGAATACTGTAGATAAAGCGACTAATTTTAACTTGCATATCCAGTCTTTTGTTAACTGAGGACGGTTTAGGTAT
Source organism: Tetropium fuscum (assembly GCA_964058915.1). Classification (NCBI taxonomy): domain Eukaryota; kingdom Metazoa; phylum Arthropoda; class Insecta; order Coleoptera; family Cerambycidae; genus Tetropium; species Tetropium fuscum. The sequence goes on from CAXKVY010001674.1 coordinate 136,370, forward strand.
TATACAGGGCTAACTAAAAGGTTGTTATATAACCCTAATTTTAAAACACTCGGTGGAATAATTTCGTAACCAAATTCTATAAAAATACCAATTTTTGTTAAGAACCATTCCTTTCCTACATTTTGTTTTTTGGTCCATGTATTTAGATACATTGGTTCATTTTTAAGAGCAAAATGAATTTGTCACCAACAGTTTACTGTTAATTTACTCTGCTGTTACAAGTGATATGTAAAACGTAGGCGGCGTATGTCAACCAAAAAACAATGATTGGGTGTATGCAATCTCATTTTGACACATTTTTAAAAACAATACGGTGTTGAAGAATATTCAGCAATTAAAAATAATGAATCGTGTGAGACATTTGACAGCATTGGAATGTGTAAGAGCTTTGTGTAAGAACTTTGGTTGAAGAGGGTAGAAGTATACGATATGTCTCTCGAATTCTAGGTGTTAACCATTCGACAATAAGTCGAATGTTAGAACGTCACAGGGCAACTGGTTCTCACTCCAGGAGACATGGGCAGGGTAGAAAAAGGGCGACGATGTTAGGGATGACCATTTTCTCCGCCAAAATGCTTTAAGAAATCGGACAGTAACAAATTCGCAATTGAAGAGTGAACTTGAGATGGTTAGAAATGTTTAAGTTTCTGCTCTTACTGTAAGGAGAAGACTACGGGAGGCAGGTTTGATCAGTGGAAGGCCCATAAAGGCACTAGAACTTACCAGGGCTCAGAAGGTAGCTCGATTACGATTTGCATGAGCACATGAAAATTGGACTATCGATGACTGGAGGAAAGTCCTATTCTCCGTTGAAACAAGAATATGCCTAAAATCTTGTGATGGGCGGCAACGTGTGTATAGAAGACAAGGGGAAAGGGAAGCTGCCTTCAATTTCGTTCTAAACGAACCCTTTGGTCGTGGCTCCAAAATGTTTTGGGCGGGTATTTCTTTCGATGGCCGTACGGAGTTAGTCCCTATTCATGCAAGGGCAATGAATGCGAAATACTACGTAGAGAACATTCTCCAGGAGCATGTAATGCCCTATGCTCCGTTTATTGGCCCTGATTTCATATTCATGCAAGATAATGCAAGACCACATGTAGCAAGAATTTGTGTTGAGTACGTGAATGAAGTCCATATTGATGTTATGAACTGGGCAGCACGAAGCCCGGATTTAAATCCCATCGAAGACCTATGGGATATCATTAAGAGAGCAGTGAGACGACGTCTACCAGCCCCACAGAACCTTCAACAGCTGGAACAGGTTACTCTTCATGCGTGGGATAATATTCGTCAACCCGTCATTCAAAACCTCATTAGAAGTATGCCACGGCGGATTCAGGCTGTAATCCGAGCTAGAGGTGGCAACACAACCTACTAGGGATCAGCTCACATAATTTTATTTCTTTGTTTTCCTTTGTTTTCTTGTTAATTAAAAAATGTTTCTTCTCACTCTGAAAGTTTTTTCAATTGATTTCTGTATGGTGCGATAATTTTGAACCAATGCATCTAAAGACATGGACCAAAAAAATAAAATGTAGGAAAGGAATGGTTCTTAACAAAAATTGGTATTGGTATTATATATATATATATATATATATATATATATATATATATATATATATATATATATATATATATATATATATATATATATATATATATATATATATATATATATATATATATATATATATATATATATATATATATATATATATATATATATATATATATATATATATATATATATATATATATATATATATATATATATATATATATATATATATATATATTGGTATTATATATATATATATATATATATATATGCGTTAGAGTGATTCATGGTACTAAAAGTCTAGAGCATGAGAGCATGGTGTATAATATTTAGCAATTGTTCTCATGGTAGCATATTTCTGCTACAATGTTCTTCTACAGTTGCTGTTTAACTTTTTGAACGGTGCGCCGTGTGTATACAACGTAATAATTTCCTTTTTTTATTTTACAATTTGTATTTAGCTTTGAGATAGCTATTAGGTTCTTGGATAATAATTGAAAATCCCTTTAATACTTAGTGACAACTTTTTCAATTATATTTCTAATAAACATTTCGATTATCTATTTTTGACGCCGGTGGGCTTAAGCATTACTTTTATCTATTATTTAATAGCTGAAAGTTATACCCCATAATGTATAGCCGATACGTTAATTACGAAATAATAATTGAAAAATACTAGAATTTCTAAAAATAAATTTTCGCTAATCCATTGCTAAAAAATATGTATAATTATATACATTTTATTCTTATAACATTTTATACCTGTCACACCGATAACTTACTCGTAAGCTAGTACCGTTTAGCTAGTACCGTTAGCAACAAATTACAGCAACTTTTAGACAATCCAAAGGATAACATTGTTCCAAATGAAAGGTCTGGGATTTACGAAATTAGTTGTAATGATTGTGATCGAAAATATGTTGGACAAACGAGACGATCAATTAACACCAGATTTAAAGAGCATATGGCTCATCTAAAATATGGTCTAAATAAGTCTAGTGTTGCACTAATCTAAATAAGTCTAGTGTTGCACAACATGCTTTTGACAACAATCATAGAATAGATATTAGTAATTTAAGATTAGTAGTAGTATGATAGTAGTAGTAGTGAAGAGTAGTAGTATGAATAGCGACAAGGGACCTATACTGTATAGCCCGCTTTACGCGTTGCTTAGCAACCGATCATTGAAGCGTGATTAGTCACGCGTAAATTTCACGGTGATATCATTAGTGACGTCACCATGAAAATAGTATAAATATGGTAGATTTTGTAGTTTAAGATTAGTTTTAATCGTCTCCGGATGATGCCAACTTGGTTGGCGAAACGCGCGTCGAGCGAAGTGAAAGTGTTTTGGTGTTTGTGGAAACTACTCCGAGTGTTTGAGGTAATAATACTGAAGTAATTTCCGTAAACATAAAATACTGAACACTGTACTGGATCCCAGTTTCGCTAACATTGTTGGCATCATCTGGGGAAGATTAAAACTGGTTTTAAGTGGCTATTTACAACATTTTATAAAATAAACTTCGTTATCAATCATTGTAGTAATTTTGATATTTAAATTTGCTTCCAGAAAGAAGGAAACGATTTGACTGCAGTAAAAATGCATTGCTTTAAAAACAAATTGACATACCATCAGGTCCATAAGAAAACTTACTAGGAATTTTCATAACTCGCTCAATAGCTAATTTGAAATCAATCCAATAATGAATACTATTAACCACAAAATTATGGCTATATTTATGAATATAATGATTAACCTGCTTATTAGAATACGTAGCAGAAAAAATGTTTACGGAGAGGTTGACAATTTGTACATTACTCACCAGTCTGATCACCAAAATGCATATTGGAGGGTAACTTTGTAGGTTTAACCCTTAAACCATTGGTCTAAGGTTAAACCATTCCAATATTTCCAAAAAATCTCGATTTTTTTTTAAGTAATTTATTTAATTGGTTTAATTGTTTATATAAGGAGAGAAGTAAGTAAAATATTGTATGAAACAGTTGTGGACAGTAAATATTAGGCAGCTCTTGAATATTGAATACGACTTTTGTGATATTTTAGTGTTTTAACAGGAGGTTTAACCATCATATTTCAAACATTTTTATCAGAATCTAAATTAAATTATTTACGACCTTTCGTGGTCGATTCGTGCAACATGCGGCCCGGCATTATCATGCAATTTAGAGATCTGCACGGGCCGTTTTTTTCAGGCCCGGCACGGCCCGAAACCCGAAAATTTCAAATACCTTACGGCCCGGCCCAACCCGACGCAATGCAAAAAAAAAATTCAACAAGTCCCGGCCCGACCTGACTCGGCCCGGTTCGGCCCGCACTTTAAATGAGATTAAGTTATTGATAAGCAAACTTCATCAACATTTTGAGTGGATCGATTATTTTGTCGATGTGTATTTCAAATTTTTTTGTAACTAGTTTTTTCTCATATATATGTCATTCTTAGGTTCAGAATTAAACCACGAGGGAAAATATTCCTTCTAGTTTCTTTTAAGAGGAATAAATAATTCAATTCTGGTATATAAGAAACCAAAACTAGTTTCTTTTAAGAAGAATATATAACTCAATTCTGGTATATAAGAAACCAAAAAAGCTTCATTCGCACAATTAAATTACTAAATTCACAATTCTAACTACTAAATAGTAAAGCATATTCAAATCCTGGTAAATATTCATGAAGCAATAATTGGTAGTAACAATGTTGATATGGTAACTATACCATAGTATCTCTAGATATGTTAAGTAACCGTTACTAAATTATTTCAGAGAAAAATAATTCCCTCCAGTAACAATGCTTAACTGTCCCCTATGCTACTGGACTTTCTTGTAACGATTATAAATTTTCACTGTTCTTAAATTTCACCAATACAAGTAATAACATAATATGTTGGAATCAATATTTTGCCTTTACAAAAATGATCAATGATCAATATGTTTTAGGAGAATAGAGGGAACGTAGAAAGAGAAGAGCAGTATCGTAGATAGTCAATTTTCCAGAGTTTAAATTCGGTTATCATTTTCTCTTTATTATAGAGTGGAACGAATGTTGTAATCAACTTTATGTTTCATTTTGTCGTATGTTCTCCCTCCTAAGCGGCGCTTCGGAAATGCATTCTGTACAAATTGAAAAAGAAAAAAGTAATTTGAATCCGTAGCAAACAAATGGAACTCTGCGGCTCGGAATGGGCGTCTATCTGTTCCTCTTCAGATGGCATTGCCTTGCGATCTATCCATCTCCTCTAAGTTATTTTCACAGCTGGCCGATCATCGAAATAGATACAGTATATTATATCCATGGACCATTTTGACAGATAATAAAATAGAAATTGTGTTGGGTCTTCTACTAGTTATAACAACTAGGTAGACATACATTATATATAGTAAACTATGCCCCAGTGGATCTTATGGACCATGCCAGTGTGTATCTTGTATAATTTCGATAATAGATACGTAAGTTACACATTTCTTAATAAAGTTTGGCATGAGCGCTCGAAGGGTCAAATAAAAGGAGGGGGCAAGTAAAATTAATGAAACAGAAATTTATTTTTCTTGTTAAAAATACATGGTATATACGGTTATATAAAATAAATTAGTTATCAACAAAAATCTAGTGATCAATTTTATAGGGAAGGAAGCAAATGTCCTGCTTTGCCTCACTTTGACGTTTGCGCTCATTAAGTTTGATGATAACAATGTACCTATTATACGTATACAAACATGGAATAGATTTTGGGTTCATAAATCACAACCCTACTTTCATACAAAAGTCGTTCCTGTAATATATATATTTAAGATAGATCATAGCCTGCATCCCTATCATATTCAACTGCATCGGGCTTTATCGGAAACAAATTATGAAAATAGATTAAATTATTGTTACTTGCTAACGGCCCAACCATTGTTACCTTTCCAATTCCAATTCCAATTCTATTGGTAGCTCAAAAATATTGTATGTATCCACAAAGGTTGTTAAAATTAACAAGGTATCTAAGGGAACTAAGATATCTTAACACATTAACAACATTGTTTTGTTTGTAAAATAAGAATAACCTTGTATTTATAAAGAATAACCTTGTAAAGGAATTATTGTAGACGAAAAAATAATCGACCCTTATTAGTGGTTTTAGATTAAATTTATGATGAAGAAGAACGGTAAGCGTACCTACGTAAATATATAACTATGATTTCAAACCAGACTTTTAATAGATACCAATTGAGTATTAGGAGAAGACAATTACGTAACTTGAATGATCCGTTAGATACACCAAAATATATTATGACTTTCGTGGATTTTACAGATTGTCTAGAGAATGGAGAATGTATTGCTCATCTTGCCGAAGAAATTTCTCCTTTTAAGCACATGCACAGAGAAGAAATAGCCATTCCAAAATTACGCAGAATTTTAGCTATGTTACATGTCAAGTGTGTGGGTTAAGACTTGTTCATAATATTCATACCTATGAACAGAAGAACACACAAGCGCCAAAGAAATATTTCTGCAGATAAGTTCCCAGGAATTGTTCAAACTGTTAAATTTTTGCTTTTGTACTAAAAGGATCTCTTAAAATATGAGTATTCTATAGTCCTAGAGGGAGTTCAATTAGTTCTATGTAAATTTCTTTGCAAGATTAAAATTTTTAAAGTGTACTTTCCCAATAGTGAGTTTATGATACTATAATATTTTATTAATGCTATTGAATTTTGTTTAATCGCAAATGATTTAAAATGTTTTCTGAAGAGTTTCAAAAGAAATGATAGAAGAAGTAATTTATATATAACTACCTTTATTGTCATATAAAATGATAGTCAATAAACAAAATCTGAAATCTTATTACTACCCTATGTAAATCTACGTAACTTACATCTACTACATGGGACCAAGTCCTATGTCACAATGTATCTTAAAAAACTAGCAGTCTCAAATTGTTATTACCTCAGAAATTTATGTTAATCCTTTTTAATCATGATGAACAAAATCACTATTCTCGAACACTGGTTGGAAAGCGACCTAATCGATGCTGCTGGGCTGTGGTAGTGTCATCTAGCGGATGTCGCCGTACTACCTCTGGAATGCTGTTATGATCGCTGGAACTTTATTATGGGATATATTGACCCTCAAACCTTTATATTTCGGCTTCTGCACTAATATTTCTTTTATTAGTTGAATTATCTGAGAAAATTGTTTCCTTTTCTTTATCTTGATCACAAAACTCTTCTGCGGCTGGGGATGCTACCAAACCTCTGTACTTCACACTCGCTAATTATGACGAAAACACTTAATTTGCAGTTATTTCTGCTTGTAGACCTTTCACACTGGTGTTTTTACTTATTTAGCACAATTTTAAATATTTTTACTTTAGTTTAACTATTAATTTCTAACAAATTTTAATAACATTAGGAGCGTGTCCATAGACAAACAGAATAGATAGCCGACTCTCTTAGTCATGAATTTCTTCTTGTTTCTAGCGCCATCTCTAGTTACCAACAAAAAGTTAACACAAAATCGGCGTAGAAACCCTTAATTTAAAAGCGGAGGAATGGCGGGTATTATAAATTATTGATATACGTATTTAAAAGCAGTGATATTTGTATGTTTTATTATGATTTGCTATAACTAATTGTTGTTAACAATTAGTTATAGCAAATCATAATAAAACATGAAAAAACAAATATATGCCGCGTTTTTATATCGGATTTCATAATCAAATGTAAGGTAGGTAGGTACCTTTAACTAACACTGCTAACACTCACTTTAACAGATTTAAATTCGTATATCAAATATTTTCTACCTTTATAGCATAGTTTAAAGTGTATTTTAAACTATACTTATATCTTTAGTCAAACGTTTCGATTGTGAAATCTGGCGTATATTTTGATCAACTTACTTCTTAAGATAAAATAATAACAAATAATATTTACTAAAACACATTTTATTCACATTGTATACGTATTATCGTATACACCATTCCATTGAAAAACCAGGAACCAAGGCTAGCCAACTTAGCTCACATTGCCAACCGGTAAAATTATAATTCCCTGATATACAGCGCCATCTGTGTTCACCGAAGAAAAGGAAGATGAGTTTAAAACCTCTGATGGAGTGTCCATCCCTTGAGCGTGTCTGTGGATTATAATTTTTTGCATTGCTATATGTAACTACGGATATGCCGTATGAAAAAGCATCTGCATTTCCTGGTTACCATCCTATTTCTTGTTATTATGATACAGTCTCATCAATCAGATTGTTGCCTATTATTTAATTTTACGTACAACACTTACTATTACGATTACGCTTGATATAGAGTTTTGTGCCGATAAATAATTTAGATATAATGATATTACGTTCTGACCATTTAGGTTCGTGGCGTTATTGCCGAATATACTATAGTATGTATGAAATATATTGATCACTGAATTAATTTAATATATAATTTCATATATTTACTGAATTTAATTACTGATTTAAGTTATGTATTTTCGTTTATCTTAATATATATATATATATATATATATATATATATATATATATATATATATATATATATATATATATATATATATATATATATATATATATATATAGACAATTATGGCTAAGATACGAGTATCGCAGCTGAGCCGAGTATCAAAAGGGCTGCGAAAGCTCTGTTTTTTCGAATGTTCGTAGATTATCCCATCGTCGTAATGTACGGCTTAAGATGGCATCTGAGCGGATAAAGGATACTAACGTCAATTAACAGTATTGAATTCCATAAAACAATGGCCCGACTTGAGGGGGGTAGTTTAGGCGATGACTGCTGGTTTCAGCAGAACAAATAGAAGGGTGCAAATGAATTTGAATAATTAATTATTATTCTTCATTATTTCGAAAGTTTAATGAAGGTCGTACAGAGCTTTGTAACGTAGAAGACGCTAGTTGCAGATTAAACAAATAACAGATTTCTAATTCCTTAGAATGATATTTTCGTTAAGTTGGAATCATTAATTTGAAGGATTACAACGTTTAGCTTTATTTTTAGTTATAGCAATATAAGCTGATTTGAGTTCTTTTGTACAAACAAACAAATCCTATTAACGCAGTTTCAAATAAATGTCTGCCTGAAATAAAATTACCCAAGTAACCCTGCAGCATTTTAAAATGAATTATGATTCTATATATAAATGTGGGAAAGATTCTTATATAAATGCAAAAGCACGAATCGTTTAACTAAATAAATAATATTTTTCCGCTTTGTCCCAACGGAAAAACCGTCACACCGAAACTTTATTTTTACGTTTGCATTTTTATGGAAACATATACATAATGAAAAGGAACATTAAGACATAAAATGCGTTAATTTTTACAACGAGAAGTTTCTTCGGCAAACCGATGGGGGTTTCAGAACCCAAATCTTAGCTAAAACCTAGAAATATTGTTTTTGCATTGTACTAATAATTTTATACTTAATACTTTGTTACCCTTATCCTACTAATATTATAAATGTATATGTATATGTATTTGGCACTTAAAACCGTGCTGTTAGTCTAGAGTTTTTTAATAACACTAATTAGAGCTATATACTACAACTTTAAGATATTTAAAATCATCATGGTTGACATTAGACGTTCACTGTGTTTATAAGATTACAATAATCCCGCCATAATTGTGTGTCAAAATGAAAGCAGGGACGCTTCGTAGCTCTAATATTTAGGGCCAAATATAACTTATTTTTTCAAACTTATTTTTTCATACCCGAGTTTGAGTAATTAAAATTGTGCTGCTGACAAATCGAATAGTAATGTTGGAATACGAACACATTGCAAATAATATTTTTAGGTTGCTACATTCCATTGCTATATAGGTACATGCCATTGCTACATTCTTATGAAATTATTTTAAAGTTTTGTTGGAAAGATTTGATCAAATATTTTGACATTAGTCATTTTGTATATGGCCAAACATTCATAATATTCAACAGATGTAGGTACTTGATAATTGATTTAAATTGATAAAATGTTTTGTGTTTCAAATAGATCATGATCAAATGATCATGATCAGCAACAGAGCAAAATTATAATTTACTCCAGACGACGATTAACAGATAGATGTTCCTAAAAATATCCGTCAATTATACCTATAAAACGCTACTGAGTTAAGATTAAGACAAATATAGGTTCTGCATATATGCTGTAATAAGGCTGTAAACGAGGTTACGACAAACAGGATTTACGAACAAAAGCAAAAAGTGTTAAGCGGATGCTGTCCAAGACCTGTTTTGATTTAATATCTATAGCCATTTCTGTGCTACTGTTTCTGGTATAACGTGTTTCATAGCTATAAATAAACATTCGTAAAAAATTACGCTTTATCAGATGCAACTCATTTTTACCTTATAATTATAATATAATATATAGTTGCTATATATAGTCAATATCCTTTATTGAACTTAATCTCTCAGGTGATACTTCCAGTTTTAAATATCCTGTCATTACAAGTCTTGATAAAATCTGAGATAAAATTAATGATTTTCATAAAAATAAATAAATCCATATGCATGGAGAAATCATGATTAACAAAAATTTAAAACCTTATAGCACGATGTAAGATAAATAGGTGATTGCACGCGCTGCTCGAACTTCTCGCGCATGTCTCCTTTCCGCTAACGCGACAGAGATAGAATCACACGCACGACAAAGCACGGCAAAGACGACAGAATCGCTCAAAATGTATACCTAACCTGCTTTATTACAAACTATTACTGTCAAACGTTCTATCAAACTGTCAAAATCTATAGCTGTGAAGAACATTAATTGTAATATCTATATTATTTATTTATATTTTAATTTTTAGATAGCAAATATGGTTTGATTCTGCCTATATAAATATGTTAGAATAGAACATATAGATGTTTACTTACTTTAAGTGATGCTTATTGTCTGAAGATCTTATTATTATGGGTGCCAGTTCACAGTCTTCGTAAGCACTTGTAAATTTACTAATTAGATATTTTGTTGTCATTACTTTGATTTCATTTATTTTGAAAATTGAAATTTTATTGATTTTGATAATTTTTGTTTTATAAAAGGCATGAAATTCTATCCTCATGGGTAGAGTTCAAATTTAGATTACTTTTAAGCAAATGAATTTAAAATATGGGAGTATTATTAACATTGTAAACTTTTTTGTGCAAGTATCTGTCAATCAGTGAAATATTATTATTAAGAAAGAAAGATTATTTTGTCAAGATTTTCTAACATTTATTATATGGAAATCATACTTTGTGAAAGAGAAGTTATATGAAATTTTTATAAAATAAGAAGCTATTCTAACCTACGACACCTAACTATTAGACTAGTAAAAATATATATAGGACATTCAGAGTCCTATTTAAAAACATGAACAAGAAATATTAATATTGTGTATACATATACACAATAAATACACATATACAGTCAGTAAAGGTTGTAAAAATTAGTAAAACGGTAAAGGTTGGTTTTGTTGTTTATTACCTTATGATCGTTAAAGATAATCCAACATAAATAAACCTCTGAACAAAAAACACCCGCACTACACTGCACTATCTTGAGAATTTTCCTTCTCGCGGTGTCGTGCTGCAATCTGCGAACTCGAAAATAGCGTCTCTGTGCTGTTACGGCGTTTATTTGATGCTGGGCCGCTTCGGAATCATCAAATCAGGATATCTTGAACTACTGGATACGAAATTTTACTCTTTCTGGTTCCTCTTCTTTAATTAATATAAAATCTTACACGGATATCTGGAAGCTCGTAGACCTGTCCCCTCATAGTAATCTAATTTGTTGAAAAAAACTTGCTGTAATCACCTGGATTATGCATAAAACTGGATACACACGTTGACAAACACTTTAAGTTACTTTTTAAATCTTACTTCTAACAATTATTTACTCTTAATTTTCTACTTAATATTTTAAACTTAATATTTTTATACATACAACAATTACGTGGCGATCTCCTTGAATGCCTTTTACGTACTCTCCTTTTCCTTATTATTTATTACTAAGGATATGGTTTTAATAAACAAAATATAATTTCCTCGTTACCAAGCATGGTAACTTTTGTTTGACCAATCACAAGCCATTACTAATTTTGATTTTCACTATTTCACAATAAATATGCATTGAAAGTACTTTTCAAAGTATATCTAGGATATTTGTACTGTTTAGTTTACTTTACGACTGTTATTTTCGGTTGCTTCCATTTTGGATACCGGTCAGCTCACCTGACAGATATATATTTCTTCGAGATTATGTCACTAATATAATCTTCAACCCTAGCATCGGTGTTAGTTATTGATTAATATTTTCGTTTACAATGCAAGTTTATGTAAGTTATAAATACCATAATTAATCACAAAAATCACATGTCTTGATGATTGTGGTACTATGAATTTTCTACATTATTTTATTACACTATGATATTAAACATCGCGGCGCAGATGTTCTTGCCCCGTGAGGATTATCTTTCCTTATTCAATGCACTACGATTTTGTTCTCACACATCTTTGTCTGATACATTATTATTTCCCATATTCAGTCTGTTACAAGGTATTTTAACGAATTCTTAGACAATTTTATGTTATATAATATATTCTAATTTGTCTTCATCTCATAAATTGAATGCAATTATTCTTTTGTTACGCTTTCTTCCTATTCAATCACAATAAACACTACATATATGACCAATATGCAAGTCCGGCATACGAGAGTTGAACAATAAAATTAGTTAATTATTTTTAAAATTAAATTAATTCTCTATTTTATTAATAAATTAATTACAAATGTTCCTATGTTATTTTTGTACTATTTCATAATAACGGCTGTTGCGTATTTTGTCACCCTCCCCCTCATACGACGTTGTTCCACTCTCGTGTGGCGGACATTACTTAACTCAACATAAGAAATAATATGCAACTTCGATAAGAATCATTTTCTATTTTAAAATTTCTGTTCAGAGGATTAATTAATTTGTTATCCTGTGCCAAAACTGAACATGATTTCTTATGAAGCAGTAAGTAATTCTCATATAAGTATATAAAAGAAAATCAAATTTGCGAATTTTCAACGCTCTTATATTCGTAGAGCTGTCATCACTAAGGGTGTCTTCGCGGATCCTGAAATACCTCAATTCGGTTTGTGTGGAATGATGAATGAAATATTAACTTTATGATAAAAAGATCAATCCTGGAAGAAACAAGGAATAAGTATATTTTTATTATGGGTTGTGTAAGAAGTTCTTCCCTTTAAAACAGTTCTAATATATTATAAGTAGGATAGTCGACGTATATGATATCTCAAGGTCCTGTGGCTTTGGCCTATGACTGTCTGTAATACACACTGCAGCGCCTAGAACCGAACTGAACTGGATTTCGATAGTCATTACCAACGCTGACAACCCCGGGGGTAATACACACCGGCGAAGAAAGACAAGAGTGCCAGAATCAAGGCTCTGCCGGTGGGGCCCATCAGCCAGGACTGGGGGACGCTGCGCAACGTCATGTGACACTGATCACATTTGGGGGGAGGGACACGTGAAACGCACGCCCTACTCCTTACGAGGCGGTCTCGGCCTACATCTTCCTGCTCCTACTACGGCCTACTCTCAACGACCCTTAACGACATACTGAGTCCTATTTGATAAGTAGGATTTTAATAATTCGAGCAACAAACCCCCCCATGTCATAATATTCCAATTTTCTTATTAGAAAATCATGATCGACACAGACACTTTCAAGGATACTAATTATTGCCTTTGTTGTTGATCTCTGATATATAAGTATATATCTCTTATTGATAAATGTACACGTTTATATTTTTATTGTATTATTTTACAAGAAACTAATTATTATCAACGAGTTCATCCTAGCGAGTTAAATAATCCCTACTCCAACTATAAAATTATGCCTTAACAAGGACTAACTCTTTAGGTCGTGTATTTAGATAATACCAATTTTACATTAACGTCAATATCGGTGTCTAGAAATGTGACAAGCATATTAATTAGCATTGTGACCGATAATTAAATGTCATATTACAGCTAATAATGAACTAAAGATGCAAAGGTAGGATAGGGCAGAGTCCGAGTATAAAGGATATCCATTAGATTATTAAACATTGGATGGAATGGTGGCGGCATAATATGCTCCGTAGTGACTGCGACAGGCGGCAGATCACAGGGCAGTACATAGAAGACAATGAAGAGGTTTGTGTATTCGGGCGTTTCGGGTTCTAGGCACAGAGCAGCTACATATTCCTGATTATAACCTTTATAGGAACATAATTCAAAATGTATTATGTGCTATAGACTGTAAAATGACTAAATTGTGATACTGGAGATTCAGCCATTGTTTGCCTTTACTTTTTTTACCGGCGATTAAGTCACGGTTTAAATAGGATATCAAGTGTAAATAAATAATAGTAATTGAAGTAGATGAAATTTACACTTGAGGGTACTTGGGTTCTCGAGGAACTTCGGATTGACAGAAAAACATCGAAATTGCTTTAGCAGCACAGGATATCTATTATTTACGTGCATCTAGAACAGAATAAATGGATATGGAAAAAATACTAAGGCTTCCTCGATACTTACGTAATAATAAATATCGCAGTCACATATTTATATAATAATATGAATATGTTTATTAAATCATACAGGCAATACCAAGTTCATAAATCTGGATACCATTTTCCAATATACATATATATATATATATATATATATATATATATATATATATATATATATATATATATATATATATATATATATATATATTGCTATTCATATTTGTTTTGTGAAAAGTAATATTGGGTTTGTAGCATTTCATTACATAAAGAAATAAGCAAATAGACGAATAATAAGGAAGATACACTTACCAGTGCTATATCTGGACATACACACGGAAACGAACCACTTAGAAGTTGTACAAGTTCTTTCACCTTCATTGAGGATCTTCAGAGTAGTGTACGATCTGTTTCATTGATCATTTATACTTGAATTTAAAATATTAATACTCCAATACTTGAAGTGACGTTTTATGACATTAGTTTTTGACGGAACTCAAATTCTTAGAATACACAAACCTAGTCTACTATTTATATTTGTTCTATTTGAACATATTATATATATAAGCATTAGGCATAATATATATTGTTATATTTGATTTTTAAAAGGCCCCACTTTGCTTGCCAATTGTTTTAGATTTATATTATACTTAGTGAAATTTTAAATTGAGATGCTGATATTGATTGTCAGAAAATTAGCTTTTGAGAATTTTGATTTTTATAAAATTTAATCAATTTGAAAACTATTAGCTTAGTCAGTCACTGTATATTCTAGAGAAAGGAAACATCTGTCCCAAGGGGAGTTCAAAGCAGACTTGCGTTAAGTGATGAACTTGTTAATTTATTTTAAATTATTGTTTATCTGATTGAAAATATCTGTGGAAGAATCTCATTGCTTGGAAGAAAAGATTACCTTTTGGTGCCTTTGCGTCGCCTTCTTAGTTGAAGTTTGATATTTTATTTCAAATAATTGAAATTAAACAGTAATAGTGAACTCATATGATAATGACAAAAAAAAATACGTTTGCATTTAAAAACTGAATAAAATAATAAATTTATACAACGCTGACGAAGGCAGTGGTGTTTAAACTTTAGAAACATCTTTTTAATGCAGTCATCATTGCAAAAGCAGTACTAGTGTCTTGCAGATACTGCAGTAACTGAAGTTTGCTTATTTGCTGATTTGCTTATTCACATCCTCATTATTACGAGAGGTGTTACAAGAAATACAAATTCAAGAAATGTGTCTTCAGCCTATGTTAACGTTGACATTTAAGCTTGCTGATGTATATTCTCCATTCCAGACTTGTCTTAACACGCATAACAAGTATCTAAACTACCACAAAAGTATGTTAGTTACTAAGTATCTAGTTACTTTAAATTATCTTAGTTACTTAATTATCTTTTAAAATAAGTTAGATACTTTAAAGTATCTAACTTATTTTAAAAGTAACTAAGATACTTTTCTAAGATACAAGTTATTGGTACCTCATAAAAATAACTAATATAAAGACAATTTTTACATAATATAGAAAGTATCTAAGATAATTTGAGTATCTGAGATACTTTAAAGTATCTTGCTGTTCAAGATACTCTCAGCTCTGGTTACAGATCCAAGTATTTGATATAATTTTGTTATAATAATGATGAAAAAGCTCATGTTACATTTATTGAGAATTTTTTCAGTAAAAGATGTCCAACATGCAGCTTATACTGTCGATATCTGGTGCCACCACCCTATATAATTCAGGTACTTTTCATCCTTTTAATGCCTCTGTATATCGGCTCTATCTTGAATTTATGCGCATTATATTTCGAAAATAGTAAATTAGATTTAACGAAATTTACGTGGATTTGAGTATTCTAAGATCATTCAGGAGAAATCCAAAGATTTGAGTGACAGATCTGTAATCCTTAATTAAACTTTTTAATTAATTTTATTTGCATCGAAATTAAATTCCGAAACTAGAGTAACTTCATCATCACTCACGCATAAGATTTTTTCACGTTTCGGTGGAAATATGGAGCAAAGAGGAAAATGACGAATGCTTTATTTGATTAAGATTTATATTAATTATTTGACAATGTGGAAATAGAATTTTAAAATACACGATTTCTGTGAAGGAGGGGAGATGATAGTTGAAAAATTATACGGCTGTATTTTTTTAAATATTATGGGAATGCTGCAAATACAATAGGAGAGTATAGTAGAAAAGTAAATTTACGACTACAGCAAAAATACACTGTATTAGTATCTAAACAATGATTTATGGTGCAACCCCAATCTTTATCGTAAGTTTAGTACTAAGATTAGATTAATAGGTGCTGATATTTGGTTTCTAAAATCCTGTAAATGTATTTCAGTTTTTCCAAATTTAGTTCGTTCAAATTCCTAAAAATTCAATAATTTCATATAAAGTCAAACTCTTTTCAAAACAGAAATGGCTAGATTTGGGAATCAGATATCTATACAGTAAACGAAGTATGCTTGAAATACGGACTATTTAAAAAGCTTACGTTTAATTTATGAATTTAGAACATGAACAATGGTGTGACCTTCAGAGGAATGTCTTTATCAATTAAGGCAAAATTCCTGAAGAAATTATCTTCACAAAACGAAAAACTCCTCAGAAAATATTCTTCAGAAGGTCATCGACATTGTCGAAAATCAATCATCGCAATCGTTTGATAAAGATGAGCTTAGTCTTTTAAACAATGGGTTAAATTTTGCTTTGCCCGCGTGAAAGAGTCTTAGAGGACATAGTATGTGTTGAAAGTTCTCTTCAATACCTTCCTGACCCATCCAAAGCATTTGTTAGAGAAGCCTGCAGAAATCAAATTTCTAATAATAGGTATTGTCCAAAAAGGAAAGAGAAATTACAAAACGATTGCCAGAGATATTGTTTTTATTTAAAGGCGGATGAAGGTAATAAAGTTGTTATTTTAGATGAAGAGGACTATTATGAAAGGGGTAACAACCTCATTAATAATGGTCCTTACAAAAAAGTTTCTAGAAGTACGAAAGTACGAAGTACGAAACGTAGTTAAATCCTGTAATAGCACTACTGCTCCAGCATTAAAGAAAAAGTTACATATTTCAAATCCAAAAGTACCTACATTATACTGTTTGCCCAAAATACATAAACCTGCCAATTCTAACGTTTAAGTCCCATTGTATCGGCTATCGGATCACCCACTTACAACTCATCGAAATGGTTAACTGAGGAGCTAACATAAATTAGGAATGACACAAACAGTAGGCACCTGGATGTTTCTGAAAGTTTAGAAATTGGCAAATGTAGAAATAGTATGAATTGTGACAGAAGACCTATCCCAAATAATTTAGGAATAAATAGGGTACGCTCTTAGTGTTAGTTTAGTTTTAATCATCTCCTGATGATGCCAACTTGATTGCCGAAACGCGCGTCGAGTATAGTGTTCAGTGTTTTGGTGTTTATGGAAAACCACGTCAGTGTCACCATACTGAATTTAATTATACTTTTCCAATTGCTTTGTGCATCCCGCGACATACTTAATAAGAATATATAATTTTTAAAGCCAATCCAATGTTATTCCAGTTAAAAAATATGAAATCTTTGTAATGGAAGGCCAAAACTTAGAAAATATGAGTGTATTTAGTGTAACTTAGAATATGAACATATTTAAATAAGATTTCACTGACTGTCAAATCGGAGATTAATTTTTGGCACGATTAATGGTTTGTGATTTCCTTAGCAACATCTGGTAGAAATTCAGATCCCTTGTCTGATATAAAAGCAATTGGTATACCGTAATGTAAAATAAAAATTATACGCCGAAGCTTTTGCTAGTGTATACGCTTCTCTATTTTGCTCTCTGTGAATTTAGTTATTTCATAATGTAGTCATCTGATGTCACATTTAAAGGTATATTAGATCTGAATCAAATCGTTGAAATTATGATAAATCGGTAGTAGTTAATATGTGATACTATGGTAACTCTAAGAGTTCTATTTCTACTCTATTTCTCTATTTTTTGGGGACTGTTATATTTCAATTTTTCCTGCGACGAATCGAGTACTGATTATTATGTCATCGGATTATTGATATTTTTTAGTTTCTGAGAGGTTATAATAAATCGGGACAGAACAGCTTCCACATTTCACACAAATAAATTGTTAGTCCACGTGCGATTATTAAATATTAAAAACTAACTAGCATATAATGGGACCTGAACTGCAAAACCGCCAAAACTAATTATTTTTTCGACTGCATTTAAATTAATAGGGTATTTATATAAAGGGCGAAAAGAACCGGTCCTAGCAAGGTTCCTTGAGGGACACCAAAAGTAACAGTGTTGATTACTATTAAAGGTTTCTATATGAATTAGCTTTTATCTACCTAAGAAACAACTTTTAAAAATGTTGCAAGCTTTTCCTTGAAGCCCATATTTTTCCAGTTTTTCCCATATTTTCCAGTTTGTCTTTTGTGACAGACGGGTCCGAGGCTTTAGAGTGTCGATAAATATTCTGACGATAGGTATTCTTTATCTAATGAATCATATATCGTAGATGTTAAACAGCAATATCTATCTAAATCCATACTGAGATTTAGATAAAAAGTCTTCGCTTGATAGCAGAGACACCACATAATTCCCAATATCTAGCCTACTACCATTTTTTATTATCGGTTTTATAGCTGCACGCTTTATTGATTTTGGAATACACCCTGTATCTGGATAAATATTTATTAACACTGTAAGTCGTTTAATAAATTCAAAAGCTATATCCTTTAAAATTATTGCCGGTATTTCTTCTAAAGCAGGTGATTTTGCATCTAAAACAGGTGATCTTGTTTAAAACGAGGTTTAAAAGTAACCTTTATCCCATCCGTTAAATTTATTCCCTTAATATTTGTAGTAGTTTTTTTGATTTCCACAGATATCATTAACACAATCCCAGAGAGCCTTAGATTATATGTTTTTGTTATTTTATTCACCGAAACAAATACGCCCTTTTTCCTTTTTTTTGTCATATTATTGCGTTTGCTATCATATTGTTTATATCTATACCTATTTAGCCTCTTGATTTTCTGGATATCTTAATGATAATTTCTAAAGTTTTTCTTTCTCTTTAAGGATTTTAATAATACTGATGTAACTCCCTAATTTCTATAACTTACTTGGTCTTTCATAATAATTGTATATGTATTTTTAATTATGTATCATTTCAATTTAATAATAAAATATTTATACATGTTTTGTGCATATGTTCCATTATATATTTTCCATTCCATTCCATTATACATTTCAATCCAAGTTTCTTTGATTAAATCCAGTTTATAAAACACACTTAATACTTTTTATTATCTTTATCAGTTTCCTGTTCTATCCTAATTAATAAACCCATGGGACAATAGTTAGTAATATAACACCGAAAGGTAAAAGTTTCTATGTTCATATTATCCGTATTTGATTTGCTTTGTGCCCAAAACTGATCCAGACATGTTGTACTAGGTAGTCGTATACCTAGACTGATTGAAACATGATATGTATCTATGATAGCAGGATATTGTTATCTTCACTAAATTAGTCGTCACTTACTTAATTTCAAAATATTCATGTAATCACCATATCTGCAAATTATTAAGGTAATAATATGATGAACTGTTTTACAGCGCACCAAAGTAGTAAGTAGCACATTTCACCTTAAAAATTATACGATCTGAACAATGTTGCATATTGTTCCAAGATGGAAAATAAAATTTTAATGTACCGTATTACTCCGGCCATATTTTTTATTTGAATGCCAATTTTTACGAGTGCTCTAAGTACACAACAGAGTAATGATCAACATTTTTATTCTTGATAAATATAGACAATGCGCTTATCTAGAGTAATAAAATTTGTACTCTGGCTAGATGAAACACATTAAGATTAAAACAGTAAAGGCATATTGGCATTTTATGTTTCGTTCTAGCTTATTGCGCATATACGTACAATATTTATACTAAATGTTCGCGAAACATTTACTGAGTGAAAAATATATATATTCCTTATGTGGGCGCTGGGCAATTATTATTGTCTTTGTATGATCCAATTGCGGAAAGTAACGGTTGATAATTCACATGATTGTAGAGACACTTGTAGACAGGTGATATCTATATAGTATATTATTATATTATATATACTTAATTTCCTCCAATTTTTCCTACATGAACTAACCATAACACCAGCATGCCCCAGTGGGTGTTCGTTAACATAATTTAAGAACGTGATTTCGAGAATACTATAGCTTACGGAAAAAAAATATCAACATAATGTCTACAATATTATACAAGAGATGTTATTGCATCGTATTGGAACAAAATTAATACTATAAATATTACTCAGATTATAATAATTTATAATTTTTATTAAGAAATACAATATAAAAGCAATAATTTTAATGCATTCCATATTCCCCATGTGTAGTAATATGAATATTCATGAAAAATATATCAAAATATCATATATAGAAAAGAAAATGATAGTATATATTAAAAGAGTATATATTCTAAGAGAATCTAAATACATTCTATAACTAAAGTGAGAAAGTGCATGGCACAGATATATGGTATAGAAAATAGGAGATGGCATAGACTTTTATTCTGGAATCTGGAATTTGTCCGGAGTGCGGATCAGAGATCCGCTGCATTTAGGCCCCATTGGGCCCCTTGTGCTTCCTCCGTGAGGGAAATGTCTCCCTAGGCCATCGACCAGCCCAATGTTGCACAAAAGGTGATGATGTTGCCCAGGGGCATTTCCCTCAAATTGGCCATAGAAGGCCAACGTGCCCCCAATATGGATTCTCTGGTCGATGACACGGCGGGACAATCTCAAAGTACATGCTCGATCGTTTCATCTTCTTGTTCACATCCTCTGCAGATGGGTGTGTCACTTTGTCTCATGTTATAGAGGTGTTTCCTTACCCGGCAGTGTCCTGTTAGAATTCCTGTAACAAATCGCAGTTTACCCCTGGACATTGCCAGATAGTTCCTCGCCGTCTCTTCGCTAGGATATCTCAAAAGATTTCTGGCATCTGACAGCTACTTGTTTCATCCCATAACGTCTTAAATTTTTTGTGGGTGTTTTCCTTTATTAATTGGAGTTTCGCTGCTACTGGTAGTGTAGTTGAAGGACCAGGCCCAAGGATACTCAGGCTGGCTGCCTTCGTGGCCAGTTTGTCAGCTTCTATATTGCCGTTGCATTGTGAGTGTCCTTTGACCCAGCACAGGCAGATGTTATTCATCTGACATGCTCTCACAAGTGCTTGGTGACATTCCCATTTTGATCCGTTAGTTATTTTATAATTTTTCTGGGCCAGTAGTGATTGTCTACTATCTGTGCAGATTCTTATTATCTTACCCGTTATTTATCTGCGAGCAATCTCTTGTGCGGCTATGGTTATACCAGCGAGTTCTGTTTGTACTACACTGGAATTTTTATCCATAGTCCAGTTGCTTCGGAGTCGCAGATTCCTGGAATATATACCACAGCCTGCGCCATCCTTTTTCTTTGATCCGTCCGTGAAGACATAGTTTACACCATCAACGCCGGCCTCGTCTTCACCAGTAGTATCTATGGTGTAAGGTTTATCAAAGACAAGCCGAGGCGGAATACCATCTGCACATGCCTGTAGAAGGGGTATCTTTCTGACAGCCTCAGTCCACAGGCGGCTTCTGGTTTGGCCACAGCTTGCGTTTGATAGTATGCCAACGGATTTGAGGCGAGTCATGGTAGTCAGAGCCACTTCTTCTAGATGTAGGTCTAGCGGTGGAAGACACAACATTATCTCCATTGCTCTCGTTGGTGTTGTTCGCATGGCTCCGGTTATGCTCAGACAGGCAACTCTTTGTACCTGGCACAGCTTCAGTTTTGCTGTTATTTGTTGACTCTTGGGCCACCAGACAACAGCTTCATAGGCCAACATTGGTCTCATGATAGCAGTGTAAATCCACAGGATCACCCTTGGTTTCATTCCCCAGATTTTCCCTACGGTCCTGCGTAGACTTTTATTACAAAAATAAATCAAGAGATCAGGGAAACAAAAAGGGTGGAAACCAAGCAAGGAGATAATAATTCGAAAAGAAAAGCGGATGCCAGGGAGAAAAATAAGAAAAGGAGATTGCAGATAGAAATTTAGAAGCAGATTGCAGATAGAAATTTAGAAGCAGATTGCAGATAGAAATAAGGGTAGAAGAGGATTAAAAGAACTGTTGAGTTGCAGAGAAACCAGATAGACGGGGTATGCTGGAACAGCAACAGCAAAGTTGTAAAAATAAAAGCGCAAAGAAGCAACGTTAGACAAATTTAAGGTATCTTATCATATCATTCGAATATAAGTCATAAGAATATAAGTAATTTTGTGAACTTTGAGGGGGACTTCGCAGCGGCATTTCCGTCTGAAAATTTTAATTTGTGCTTAGAATGGCCTCTGTTGTAATATGTTAAAACGTCAGACGGAGGTAAGAATTTTTTTAAAAATTACAACTGGGGCGTCTGACACCCCTAGTACGCTTCTGACGATTTACATACGTTATCTGTGACTTTCAAACTGGTAATGTGCAAATTTTCAGCCGGAGGTATGATAATTTTTTGAGCAATTTTTTTTTGCAGTTTTGAGTCGTCTGACGTGTCTTTTGCAGGGGTTTTGAGCAAAATCCTTGCGGATGGCACTTCCTGATGATCCCCCCACCCACTTATCAAAATTCCAGCCGGAGGTACTGTCATAGTAGCTTCGCGGCCACCAGCTCTCCGTCTATACTTAAATTGCACTTGTTTCTTTGGATAATAACGTTTTTGTTTATTAACCTTGTTTTTTATGTTTGTTTATTTCATTTTAATCAACTTGTCGTTGCTTACAGAAATAACGGACTATCGACAGAAAATTTTAAAATTGTTATTCAAATATTGAACCTTGTTTACTACCGGCTGAATGTGCGGGAGCATTGTCAAAAAAACTCAGTTTTAAATTAATAATTCAGATTATGTAATTATGAAATTAAGTACCTACCTACAGCAGAAATTATAAATCGAAAATTATAAGCTTCATAACTTCGTTATTTTTAGGAAATATTATTATAATATTTTATATTCTAAAGCTCGTTCTAATAGAGAAAATTATACGCTACTATATTGCGATTAAAAAAATGCCATTTTATACTCAAGAACTCAAAAACACAAAGCGGTAAAGTAAACGATTTTGTAGCTTAATAATAACAGAGTTAGCAATTGTTCGCTCTTAATCTGGAGCAGCCTGTATATTTACTAGGTCCACCTTTGGTCAATCAAAGTTTCTAACATACATAACCATGTTTATCTTAATAGATATCAGCCTTGATATTAGTAACAAAATATAGAGTAAATCTTAGTCACATGGCGACAGTTTTCATTAACTATGAACTGTTTAATATGACTCATCCTAATTAGCTTATCCAAAGCGTATAACTCTTCCTTTCCTCTGAAACTTGAATACTGAACCATAATATGAGGCAGTCGCAACATATAAAGGTATAATTCATTTATATGTTGCGACTAATAGAGTCAACGAACTAATAATTACAGGTTTGGATTAAGCACATATGCTGGACACTGGACAGGATAGAGTTTAATTGCTTTTCTAGTTAAAGTGGCTAATGCGTTTCGTAATTATTTAAATGTGATCAATTTATAACCATATTAAAAAAATGTTTTAATTTTAATAGTTAGCGTAGGTACCTCTAAGAAATCAAGAATAGTAGGTAGTTACCTTAATGCGCATATGGATTATTATTTGTACCATTATTGTCGTATCACAGCTGAAGACAGATATGTGCTCAATAAAATTTGTCAATGTTCACAATTGTGATTTAAGTACGGGAGGCAGTGATTTTTTTTGGTAATTATTTTCCCAGTCATGAAAGTGGTTTTAGTGAAAAGTCTTATACTAAAATTATATCTGGTATGTCTGATCTGTAAGACGAAAAACTGAAAAAGATTAAAAAAATAATTGCCAGATGAAAATTTGTCATATGACAGTTTATATAATAACAATAACTTAAAATATAATCTGGCCATAACGGAACCACCAAAGCCTTCCAGATTCGTCTGACACTCATCAAGCGCGCTTAATTCGGTACCAGAGGAGGTACTTTGCACCACTTTTGGAGATTTTCAGTGAACTATTATTCAGTTCTAGATGCTATGGGGCCAAATTTAACATATGTGAAACTTTTATATTTTTCTATATTTTCTATAGTTTTTAAGATTGTGAGACTACCAGAAATATATTTTTTAAAGATTAAAAATTTGGCAAATTTACCCGCAAAATCGGGTAACTGCCTACCCTATATAGGGACGTTTAAAGGCAAACTAATCCGCGCCAAAAGGCGTATTTGCCTTCCCTTAGTAAACTGCCTTAGAAATTTCTTTTCAGATTTTTTTTTATTATTTCGATTTTATAATGAAAAATATAATGAAAATCGTTGAATAACTGTTTATATTGGAGAAAAATAAACATAAAACTAAAAATATATAATAACGAAAAAAATAAAACAGATATCTACAAACTAGAAACTAGTTACTTACTACAGAAACATAAATAAAATAAAAACGAAATGAGTCTAACTAATATCTAACAGTTGTCAGATGAGTTTAATTTATTGATAATTCCTCAAATTTAAAAGAAAAAATGAAAATATCAAGGCTTTTAGATGGCCTTGTTGGCTTTGGCAAAATTTTTGACTATATCTTGTTCAGGAACATCACTTATATCATTGACAGCAGGAAAATAAAATGTATAATAAGATTTTTGTCTCTATTTGAAAATTTTAATGTAAAAGCTTCTTCATCAGTTTTAGTCGCTTGACCCACATAATGTTTGACAGTTTTTTTGTGGGAACTTGTCCAATAACAAAATTTCCTTCTTGTACATGGAATTTTC
This sequence comes from Tetropium fuscum, assembly GCA_964058915.1. NCBI lineage: Eukaryota > Metazoa > Arthropoda > Insecta > Coleoptera > Cerambycidae > Tetropium > Tetropium fuscum. The sequence continues at coordinate 161,468 of CAXKVY010001674.1, forward strand.
CTGTTCGTCTTCCTCAGCTTGCAAGTCTTAATTTGTCTCTTCTGCATTTGGAAATATGTCTTCTTCATTGACTTCAGTGTCTAATTGATTTGTTTCATTACTGTTTTCATCCGAGCTATTTGTTTCATTATCGTTTCCATCCAAGTCTTCTACTGAAACAGACTGCCCTGGAGCAACTTTGAACATTTTTTTCTTTCCTTTTTTTAATTGGATCTGGTTTGCAAATATCTTTTAAATATTTCAATAAAGAGCCATCAATGGTTCTTCTAGCGTTTTCAACCTGTTTTTGTCCTGGAATTCTCTTTGGCCCCTTTGTGAATATATTTCCATAGTCTTGAAACCATTTTTAATTATGTTCTTTTCATTAATGTTTATATTATCCATTAGGCGTTTAAGCAAGGTAAGAAAAGTAACCTTGTTTACCACACTCTCCCTAGAATTTTTCAATTTATAGTCGGTGATTATTTTTCGCCATAAAACTATTTAAGGCTCATTTACATTCACTAGACGGATGCAATCAAATTAAGTTGTTCGAATAATCACCACATATTTATATTTAATAGTTCTTTACATTGAAATGTCACCAATAACCCTCAATAATAGAATGTCAAGATAGTGTCAACAAACTAAATATACCTAACCTATAAATTTGACATAGCAATGTAAATGCTTTTTTTTTAATTGAAAATATCATAAAAAATTACAAGGCAGGATCTGGAGCATAGAGTGAGACGATTCAAGAATTGGATTCAGCGTAAATTCAAAAAGCTACGTCGATCTATGAAAGCTTACGTGAAAATGGATATTTTAAACAAAAAAGTTATTAAGTATTGTAATATTTAAGTACCCACTTCAGTTTGATTCCCAAAATGTAGGTACATATCACATAAAATGTAGGTAGGTACATATCACGTATGTACCTACATTTTATACCAACCACAAAATAGATATTCGGTCACACCATTATGGGCTCATGTCTGTTACTGTACACTAAGATGTACGAATACTCGTTAGACTTCGCTCGTCTAATTTCCACCAATCACAAACGCGCAATTTTTAATTACAAAATGCTTTCTAGATATAAAAACTGTATGACAGCCTGCACCTGTCAGCAGTTTCGAGTTTACCCGCGGCAAAACTTGACAGCTGTTGTTACCAAAAATTACATTACCTTTGATAACAAGTAATTATGGTCTCCTAGGACACCAGAACATCTGATTTTATTGTCAATAAATTTTGTAATATTGTTTTTAAACAATGCTAGTCAGTTTATGTAGTGAAAATGAGTCGCTTTGGAAGTGATTCTATGAGGAATATTGATCTGGCGATTGAGAAAAGTGTACCGTACAATACCGTTAAAACTCATACGTCAATATGGAAACATTTTACGGAATTCTGCAAGGCAAAGAGATACGAGCTTTTGGAAACTACAAGTTTAGAGCAACTAAACCTATAATCCTGAAAGATTGGGCGTGGAATATGAAGAAAGAAAACAGTGAAAATTACAAAGAACTAGTTGTGAAGACAATGTGGAACACCGATGCAAAAAAAATGGAAAATAATTTTTGATCCAAGATATTATCTTTAAGTCTAGTCGGGAAGTGAAAATTTTACCATATCGCTTCAGTAGGACTTGCCTATAGAGGTGGAGAAGCAGTCAATTGCAGAGTCCATTATTTTAAAGAGGAGGTGGATAATTCTTTGATTGAAACTCCTGATAAAAAATCCTACTTTTTAGGAAGAGTAGAATATAATCCCCTCTTCAATAAAACGGCCGCGGCTGGAGAAAAAAAATGGCCGATAGTAAATGGCTGGTTGTTAAAATATGACCTAGCAACGGGTTTTATCGATTTCTTTCGGAAAAATTAGATGCCCTTGTGATATTACTTGCGAAAATGAAATGAAGATATTCAAAAAATCGTGAAACTTATTAGCAAAGCAAACTTGTTCATTAAGAGTTTGTTATAACTTTGTAGGTAGACATTAAGTATTTAAATAAATATAGGAAATACAATATAGTATTTCGGAGTTTTGAAGTTGATTCATATACACAAAAAATTATTATTTAATGATTAATCTCTGCATAATCGCCCCTCTGGCTACAATGTACAAAAAAATGCATAGTAAACTTGATAGCAGAATAAGGCAAGTCCCAGCAGTATCAATTTCTTTCTTCACTCGTATCTCGTTCGTATTCTAATATTTGCCGGTGAACTGGCCACGCCACTGATCCGTGGTTGATCGTGGCCTTCTAGATATACCTGTCGAGTAACTACATCCAGCGGAAATGACGTAACCGGTTAAGGATATATATTTTTTTCGGATCATTATATCTTGAAGATTGCATCCTCTTTTAACCAAATAGGTACAGTTCCCAGCTCTCTCGAGTTTATCAAGCCAATTAGTTAGAATGTAATGAGTTCAGTTTGGAGCAATAGTGAATGGGAAGTTATACGAATGCGGTTCTACCTCCATTCATGAGAATCAGAATCAGAGGCTTGATTTTAATTAAATTTAAAATTCTACTATGTCAGTTTAGCTTAATTTGAAATTTAGTTGCTGCAGCCTAACAATAAATGAGAAAAGTTCTGCGGAGCTGGTGCATTCAGTAATTTGGAGGCGGTTGTTTTGCTTTTTGAACGCGACGCAAACCGTTACCTATGTTTTGTTAATGCTTGTTGATTATAAAATATCCATTTGCAGCTCACCTATTTATCAGGTAGATAACATTTACTTTAGTTTAGATTAGATTCTAGATTCTAGTTAAATAAGGAGATAGGGATGATAGCAAACATGACCTGTATTAGAGTGGATCTGGGTTTCGATTACAGATTCAAATACAATTTTTTCCCTCATCTCTCAAGTCGTTTCCCCTTATCATTTTGGCATAGTTTGAGTAGACAGGGTCAAGAGGGAAGGGGCAACGGGAAGGGGGAATCAATTGAAATCATGGCAAAATCGTTTTTACTGCATATCTTGGCGAAGATATCCAGTAACAAGTACCACTAAACACACGCTCATTTAAAGATGAGTCAAATCGGACACTTAGTTCGCTAAATATTGCGAATCGTAGTTGCGAAAATAAAAAACATCAATGATTTTTCGTCAAGGGGGAATAGAGATAGAAGCTCAATTTATTTTTTGTGGAAGAGCTATTATGAAGAAATTATGAGGCCGCAGGCTGGGGGTGGTGGGATAATGAGGAGAGGGGGATGAGGAAGAAAACGAAAATTTTTAAAATGCCCATAACTTCTCTGAATATCGACCGATCTTAAAAAATCAAAGGGATTTTTCTTCGTTTCTGCATACGTTATACGACGGCATTAGCGATGTTTTTGTTTGCGTCGGAGTCGCGACCATTGGCGTAACTAGGGGGGCTAGGGGGGCTTAGCCCCCCCCCTGATGCGAAAATAGCCCCCCACCGAGAAATATTCAAGAATATTTTTGTGGCGCCGGTCGCCGACGTCTTTCTAGATAATCAACAAGAAAACTATATCATCGGACCACAATATACATATGTAGAAAAGCAGTACACTTCCTAGTCAAGCTCATAGTTCCAGATGGACGGAGATTTAATTTTTTATGACGGTCTAGGAGTCTGGGACGATTGCCCGTAGACTAGCCACATACTACCGCACAGGGCTGCCAGATTGTTCCGTCGAAAATTCATAAAATAGGTCGGCAAAAATCGTGAGATTTTCCGTTTTGACATAAATGGTGTGATTTATGATATCAATTTGAGCTTGAGTAAAATGACGGAAAATTATTGTTTAACATTGCTAAATTTCTACCATATGAGATATACATAGACATGCACAAACGGTATGCCATCTTACCTGTAGCAATTGTATAGTAATATCAAGTATATTCTACATTGGCAGCCTGTTTAGGAACACGGATAAAGGATATTTTAGAAAGCATATGTACCTGGGCATGCCCACCTGATAGGTTCACACTAACGGTATGCCAATGGCCATTCAAGTAATACTTTGATTGAATTTCATTTTAGGATAAATGGCAGCTTGAGTAAAATTATATAAAAATGCTTAATTTCTAAACAAATTTGTTAACATTTTTATATATGAAGAACACGCGATGACACTTTCATTAATTGATTATTATCATCAAATTGTCAATAGTATAATGTACTGCAAAAGGCTTACTGGCCTAAATCACGTCTGAAAATCTGTCATTATCTACCGGTCTATAAACTGTTCGGCTAAGTTTCATCTTGTAGGTAATAATTGAAAAAAAAGGGTCTGGGCCCGAAGACTATTAGTTATAAATTTGTAAACAATAATTATGAAAAAATATGTTTAATATTTTCAAAGGTGTCTCCTGTAACGTAAGGAGCAATTAGGAACTGGAGACTCGTTAAGAAATTAAAATTTAAATAATTATATTTGTGAACATATGAATTACTTCTATGTTTATAATAATTATATATTCTGTAAAAACTGTATTAAACAGTACTTACAAAGAAAGTAAAACAAAGTTACACATCAGAATATTAAATTTGATTGGGGTGGGAAATCATACTACGACTTTATACTATAAATGTTTTATCTCTATCCTAAAATATTTCGGATGCTCTCACAGATCCGGGAAGAACGCGTAATTTATTTCATCTCGCAGATGCTCTAGGTTGCAAGCAAATATATGGCTACAGCAATAATACTTCACGTTTACTAAAAAGTACATAAAAATAAAGCTAGATATAACTTTAAATATTGCGAGGAAAAGTAGTACCTACCCAGTAAGAATAATTCCTTATACAGAGAACGGGCACGGGCACTAAAAGGAATAAGAATTGAATGTCACAGCAAGAAAGAGAAAATATTTCTCTTCGTTTCTAGACAAAAAATGATAATAAAAGGGATATAAAAGATAAATGATTCCTTCTAATTCTCATAATAAATTATAATTTAGGAACAAAAACCAATTTAATTTATACTTAGTCATCCCGAATCGATGAGAAATGTTGGGTTTCATAAGCCTGCGGTGCAGCGGTTATATTTATGTTTGATACGGGAAAATAATATTTTGATTCATTTTATTTCCGTTATTTTCTATACTTATAATGAAAACAACTCTCTTAAAATAGTGCATTTATCAAATAAACATTACTTCCACTTCCTATTGAAAGTATCGGTAATCCTCAAATATACGGTATATTCAAAATAATTTTAACAGCTCATAAACTAATTGGACAAACGGTTAATTTTTGAAGGACATATTCATGTCACCAATCAAATGGCAAATTCCACTCTTCCTCGCTTATCTAGTTGTATAATAATCATCTCATAGCCGATGAATCACCAATTAATACAGCAGCACACAATGCGTATAAACAGTAGCTTCTAATTTTATAATGACCTGAAGATTATTGCTATTAAGCAATCGAAACGTCGTGAACAGTAAACTAGAAGCAAGACAATGAAAGTCCTAAAGTTTATCTACCAGTGAAATGTATTAAAATTAGTGATTGATCATTATATAGAAACAAATCCTATTTTGTTTCTATATTGCTTTACAAGTGACGAAAATAACAGTTTTTGCACGCGAAAAAGTACTTATTGCTTATTATAATTCGTAAAAATTTAATATATTTTGCACAAGCATTTATTCTAATCTTATTCATTTAAAATATATGCTTATTTATTGCGAGATATGTGATATTTTAATGCGCAAAATAATAATTTTAATAATGATGCAAGTCGTGCAAGTTAGTGTTAGTTTAGTTTTATATATAATCAAACTCACATAAAGTGCCTAATACGACTAAGTATATTCTATTTTTACATTTAAGGTACATTCGACAAATATTATTTTTAAAGTTGTTCTTTAAAGTTGAAATTGTTGCAAGTTGGACGCTTTTATGGTACAGCAGCAGGAACATAAGTGGTACTTTACTTTACACTTTAATATAATACAAGCATGTCTGCACATTTTTGTCACTTCCCTTCCCTGAGCAGTAGTTTTAACTATAAAATACGTACTCTAGAATTCCAAGTTAAATGGACTGCTGTTATGCTCCTCTGATTTCAAGATAAATTTGACTGCCTGCTGGAGACACCTCGAAAATATTACCCAGGTATTTTAACTTCTACACAGCGCAGGTTAAATTAGGTTCTATATACTGCAGGCATACTTCTTTTATTCAAACGCAAGTACTTTTAGAATATACTAGGAGACTCGAACTTGTGTTGGTATAAATCTGCCGACGAAATGTATAAATGAATAATTCAAATGGGGAGCAGAACGCAAATCTCTCTATACGTATTTAACAGTAACAAGATAACAAATCATATATCATTTTAAATGGTGATTCAGATGTTTATAAATACGAGATAAAACTTGTGATGCCCAGAAAAGAAATGTAATGAAGGAATAAATTAATAGATAGACAAAACTAGATTGTCCATCGAGTTCTTGAAAAAAAATTATAACGATGATGCACACCAATTACCCAAAATTCATTTTCACTGATTACACCACCAAGTAGACCTGGTAAACGCGAACCAGACGATGGTGCTGGTGAAATAGAAGAAGCTATCCCCACCCGAAAACAAGTAGGTTAAACCAGGATGCCATTTTCATGGGCCATGCTGGTCTTCTTGCATTGTACCAAAGTAAGAGGTGCTTTGGACTTTAGTTTGGAGCTATGAGCTTAACTACCAAAGAAATATACCATTAAGTTCATGATCTCTGCGACGACATATTATAGGCGCATGAATGAGATGGAATAATTTTAAGAAGTTGATAAAAGACAAAACAGGAAACAAATGAGGAATCCTAAACCCTTAAAAAACCAAAACACAAAAATTAATATAACACAAGTAAAATAGATAAAAAAATAGCTATATAAAAGGTAAAAAATAAAACAACAAGTTTAACATGGAAGTTAATCAAATTAATCAGCTAAATGAAATACAAGATATGAAAATAGAATCAAATGAAGTTGTAAACCATGAAGTTGTGTCAACAGACACAAAATTGACCTCCAACTTTACGTCAATTTAATTTCGTAATATAGTCTATAGAAGGGAATTTTGAATTTTGAAAGGCCTCTTGATATGTGTTAAGATTATTCTAGTAAAAACGTAACTTTAAAAAATCAAGTAAACAAATATATTAAAATAAATACTAAATCACAAACTGTGAATCGAGAATTAGAAGTACTAAAAATATTTAAACTATAATAGATAGCTAACAATTTTGCTGTTTACAGAGAAGAAGCCAAACATTCTTCCAGAAACATATAAACAAAGGTTCAGTTTGATGACATTTGGTGATTTTACCGACTGCCATCAAACTGAATTGTCCGTAACGTCAACTGAAAGATCATTTTTAAAACTATCAACTAATTTCAAATCGACCATGAAGCAAAAACGTCTTAATATCTTATCCATTTGTCTTTGGCTTGCGATATAAAAAAATGTAAATTATGATAAGTTATAAATGATATATTTAATAGTGAATAAATAAAAATGGCTTTAATATTAAATTAATTAAAAATTTTATTTTAAATTTTAAATAAAATTTTTATTTTAATTTAATTTCAATTTATATATATATATATATATATATATATATATATATATATATATATATATATATATATATATATATATATATATATATATATATATATATATATATGTATATATATATATATATTTCTAAGTTATTTTTTACCTTTTACCATTGTTTTTCTTCCTGTATCGTTTCTCTTTTTTTATTATAACATGTTTTTTGTTTTGTTCTCAGAGTTTATTGCTAAAGAAATATGTTGCTGTGATTATTTTAATTTTCAGGTATCTACTATGCTTTAACGCGTCCCTGATTATTATATTACGGCTACATAGGTACATGTGCCATAATGAAATTCATACAGTTAATAACAGTAACCATCTAGGTAAAGTCTTTTCATAAAATTTCTTTTTCCATAACTTCTTCTAAGTAAGCTAAACTTATTTAAGTACTATTGTAGTGTCTTGAATAAATTCTTAAATAAACCTACATTGCAAGTGTGCACCCCAGCGGTAAAATGCATATGCACCTTTGCTTTTCATTGTCCTATATATGGGCTGGGTTCGAATTTAAATTGCTGAGGAACGGAGTTGCAATTGCGCATAATTTCTCTGAAGAACAGGAACATTGCCTTGAAATTAAATACTTCCAATTCCCATTTTGATCCTATATGGGAGAAAATTCACATTTTATATATTTCGTTCTACCAATCCAAATTACAGAGGATGTCTAGTATTTATCGTAAACATATATAGATATCACAAGAAGTGACAGAATACTACGAGTAATACCTGCTTGCATTTTCAACAAAAAAAGTTGGCCTAAATAAAAATTTGATTTTTCTCTATGCCTCAATTTCTTTCTATGGAACGTTTTTTTCCAAAAAAATCATTCACAAAAGGCTCTTTTTGAATGTCTATCCGATTAGGGAATTACGATTCCTTCCAATAATATAGACGTATCAATTCATATCTTTATATTTTGAGGTAGACCCAAATCGTAGACTACTATTAAATACTTAAAATCACTACTATTAAAGTAAAAAGTATAAAGTAAATTTTGAAAATTACCAAACAATTTTCATTTGCATAAACTAAAATCTATAGAAAATTTATTTTTATATATTCCCATAGAATTTTATAATTTTCCAACAAACCGTTAATTTATCATTTTGAGAAACACTTTTATTTTTATGCGCATTTTAGATATGTCCAGGTTCCAACATTATTTATCAAAAAATTATTGATCAGTAATAAAAGAGGTTTATGCACATAATAAGTGCAACTTAATAGTACAGTGTAGTCAAAGTTGTACAATATTTTATACATTGTGGAAAAAGTTATTAGTTAAAATGATTGCTGGATATCGGAAGTTAAAAGAAAAGAAAAAACAGAGTAAAGAGAAAGAAAAGCAGATAATTGTTAAGTTACCTGGTACTAGCTCTTCGGCCTTCTCTTGATATATTTTTCACAGTATTTTAATTTTTCTTTTTTTTATATATATAAATAATTTTAGTTCTGACCAAACAATCAATTTCTGTATCACTTTATCTTCAAATGCTTAAGAATTCTATTATAATGTAATTCAATATTGTTTAGCATATAGATAGGGTAAAGCGAGGACAGATGACGCTTTATATCAAATATATTCTTTGTTAAAAAGTATAAAAAATATAAAAAATACAGGAGTTTGGCAAAGGAATGCCAAACCTAGTTAAAAAACATAAATGCTTATCCTAGTGGTATAAAAAAACTGAAACTCGAAATTGGATCGTCTGTCTTACGTAAGGTATGAGAGTAGGGCCATTATGGATAAGATTAGATTAACTTTAAACTTTTAACAGTTTTTCTTTGTTGCACTGACGCCATATCTTTGACATACGTTGTTATAAGTTGCGCAGCCATTGGGCAGCCATCTTAAACACAAAATACACTTAATCCAGTCTTTTTTCCTCGTTTGTCGCTAATCTTCGCTGTACCCAACTCATTCGTTTTCCAAATCATTCAAACGCTCCTCCCCACTGGGTGTAAAATCGTGTCATTGGATTTTGAAGAAGTAGTCATGAACATGAGCTATTTGTAATAGATTTTACAGATTTTGCAATTGCTGGTCCGTCTCTCCTAAAAGTGTGGGAGAGATGGACCAGGCAATTTATATAGAACCAAACGTAATGTAATTATTGTTTTTAGGTTATGTGTATACTAGAAAGAACGTTTGATGATTAGAATATAAAAATTTTGCCTAAAATACCTTCAATTACTTTAATAGGATGCCCTCGTAAAATTTTTGTTGTATTCGAAAACAACGACCGCTTGTAAATAACGAAAATATTGATAAACTGCGAGACACGTGAGTTCGGCAAGTGCAACTGACGAATGTGGTTGCGTTCACTGTACCATCAGTATTTTGTTATATTACATGATAATGTTATAATGTGATGAGCGATGTATATAAAACATTTGTTTTTCCTTAAATTCCTGGAAATCGGTTATGCTTGACAATGCTGTTAAAAATGCGGTAGCAGGTGTGGAAAGATCGATATAATTAGTGTTTTTGCTTGGGTTTTTATGTCCCATATTTCGATGTTACAAACTATACCATCTGTCCTCTCTTTATTCTATATATTGGTGCATAATTTTTGTGTTCAAATTTGGACAAACCACGAGTTATTTACATTCAATATGATTTTTCCAAATTTATAATGATTTAGAACTTGGCTATTTTCAACTTCAACATGTGTGTTCACTTTTCAATCGTCCCGTCCCAGTAGACATTTGATGATAAAGCCTTTAGACCTAACGTAGTCATTTTCGTCTACCCAAATAATTTATTTCGTATATTATTCCTATATAATGAAATAATTCTATTTTTGTAACTACTACTCACAGTGCTAATTAAACCGGGGCTATTTAAATGTATAGTCCATTTGTATTTAAATAAGCAACGGGCTTTTAACCAGTTTATGTATATTAGGCCCACACTCAACTGTTAATAGTTATATAATACCTATCATTTATTTTAGCTTTGTAGTTAAGTTAAACATGAAAATTAAGCCATGTTTTATCTCTTCTATGGTAAGAAGTCCAGCAAATATGTATAGTAGAATCAAAACGTAAAAGTTAAGTGAGCCCGGTCACGTATTTTGGTCTCCCACATAGTGCCGAAATCGGACGCATTAATGGACTCAAAATGTAGATAAAAAACGTACTTAGATCGTCAACTTGAGGAGATGCCTTTCTTGCGAGATTTGAAGCAAATACATAATAATATTATTATATTAATTAATTATTATAAAGTTATTTTATTAAACTATGTTTTTTATGTATTTGCTTTATTTAATAAAAAAAAATACCAAGAAGCAACAGAAAATAAATACAATTTGGAATTATAACTACTTGTTAAGTTTTATTAAAGAAAAGAATTGCGTACCAGATATTACAAAATAAAAAATTAAACAGTAAAAACAGTCCAAAACAGTAAAATATATAAAATAAAATTTGTAGCTAATATTACCATCTTTTAAAATTAAATATAACAGGTCTTGTACTAGATATTTTTGCTTGTACTAGATATTTTTGTACTCTCTGTTTTTCTTTATTAACTCCCTAATACGGCAAACAGTACAGATTTAGTAATACAAAAAACTTATGATGATATTACAAAGATATGTACAGGTGTTTGATTATTATGTAATTTTATTTTTTTATGTTTTTGGCAGGCAGTTGATTTAAATCAATATTTAATGATATGTTATGTGACCGTTTTCTGGCTTTCATCTCAGTATTAGTCGGTCGGCCAGATTGCACCCAGGAGGCAGGGTGCAATCTTCTAATATTTCTATTTTTTCTTCGAGCGATAGCAGTCGCCTGTACCTTTATTTTGCGAGCTCGTCGTTGCAATATTTTATCGGAGATGAATGTCATAATTTGTGCAGGTGTTTGCAGATTTTCTAACACTTTGACAAATTTGAAAATGTTGTTCATGGTATCTACACTTATGTCCTTTTTAAGAACTGCAGTTATGAGTTCAAAGTCTTCCTTAATTTTATTTACGTTGTCAATATAATCCATTTGTGATAAACAAAACAAACTAAACACATCAAGCACGTTTTGGTCCTTCTAGTTAAATCCAGAAACGAAAAATATCGGGGCCGAAATCGTGACGGATTTATTTATGCATTTGCTTCAAATCTCGCAAGAAAAGCGTCTCCAATATGTCTCTTCGAGTTGCCGATCTAAGTACGTTTTTTATCTACATTTTGAGTCGAGTAATGCGTACCGATTTCGCCACTGTGTAGGAGACCAAATGAGGACGCTTTTCAAAATACGCAGCCCGGTCTGTGAATGCTCGAGGGTATAAAGAGGGAAATGGAATGAACAAAATTGTTGACTTTGGGACTTTGGACTAGTTTGGAGTATCTTTACTACTTCTAGTAAAGATACTAGAAGTCTCACTTCTTCCTAGGAAGTGAGGTTCAATTCAAAATAGGCATTTAGTATGCTTGTCTATTTTTCTTAGTTTCATATCTAACCTCTCACTGAGGTACTCTAAGTTGTTAGCTTGGACAGGTTAGAAGAGAAATTTTTTTTAGTTATTTACAAAAAATTTAAACTTGAAACCTAAAATATTATTTTTTCGTAATTTTAATGGAAATAATCTTACTCTATTTAGTGAAAATCATAGAGAAATGTACTAGTTTTGTGGTTAACAACACCTTTCTACGTAGCTTTGATGAAGCAACTCCTTTCTACATAGATTCACATCGACACAATTTCTTACATAATAACAATCGAGATGCATTCTTTCAACTTATCCATGCAAACATTAAATCTATAGTTAACCTAAATTATTAAATACTATGCCAGACGAAGATGCAAGTAAGTGGATATTAGAAAGTGTTGTGGAGTTTATCAACGTGTCACTGAAAGAAAAAAATTCAGCACTGTTATTTAGCCGAAAATTCGTGAATAGGTTTTTACTTTATTTGCAATACTATTTGTAGTGTCTACTTTGGAATCTTTTTCGGCAAACATGCACTTCCATGCTTGTTTCCTTCAAATTTATTTATTTAAGAATTTCAAATAATTAATGCTTTTCCATTATGGTTGGGAGTCACGAGGCAAATAGATGCATTTATATTGATTGGTTAACTATAAATAGTTAAAAAGCTACATAACATCTGATATTCAAATTAGTTTCAAGCACTAGCTATTATTGTAGTGATAATTCTAATATAAGGTTTTAGTCCTAAAATATTCTTATAAGCCTATTCCTGTGGTTTTGCAATGAAAATAATGTGATTTTATCAATAAAAATGTACATTTTCACTGCAAAACCACAGAACAGGCTTTTAAAAAAGTTATAATTACCCGCAATAAATGCTTACCATAAATATTTGCCTCTAACTCTACAAAATCGCAACGTTAAGAATACGAAAAATGGTAAAAGTGGTACTGGCGACTGATCAAAGTCATAATATTTTCATTTAGCACATAAAATATTGTAATTTGTAATATCAACAAGTTTTAAGAAATCTATTATTATCAACACACTAACCATCCCTTTATCATAACACTGAAGCTAACACAGTTGTTGGACTACAACCTTTTCCAAAGCCACATTGTAAAGTAGGCCACATGAATTTTTTTTTGAAAGAGCAGGGTAATCACCGATTACTCTTAAGAAGAGAGTTATGAAAAAAATATGAAATTTTGTAGGAATAATAGTTCATGTATTATACAACTACCCACCATTTTTTTATCTCATATACGTCGTTTGGAAGAAAATTTATCTCAAAGTTGAGTCTTTACACATTGAGTCTTATGAGAGTGCACTGAGTTAAAAACAGAGTTCATTAAAAAAAGTGAAAAAATAACTGACATATAGACGTAAATTGTTTCATCCCTAGCATAAATCTTCAACAATTAGGGGAAAAGATCAGTCATTTACGTATTTTCTATGCACCAGATGAAAATCGGAACAAAAATTCCAAAAATATTAATAGCAATTTCTCTTTTTGATTTTGTGTTTTTAAATGCCGTATACAACACGATGAATAAGTTGTCCGACAGTAAAGTACTAGCCTATACATAAAAAACGAACAAATTATTTTTTTATTTAGATATTTACCAAAGTTTAATGAGTAGGCGCTTGTGAACTCCACTTTTAAATAACCAGCCGATTTTTCAAGTGCTTAATTACAATTTGTAGAATTCAATTATTGAATTGTCCGACAAAATATGTTTTCCGATTTTCCAGTCCGACGTGGATATTATCAGTTAAATAAAGACTCAATATTTATTGATAAAATTACTCATCAAGTCATCAAGTTCAAATATTGATCCACCTGTATCTGATATTACCATATTTGACTGGTTTTATATGCTGCACACTTTAACAGGTCTGCCAGAGAAATACGCGACAATTTCAAAGCATAATTTTTAGTGTTAGAAAGAAAAGAAGCACATTGTTTTTGATAAATATAACACTCTAACTATAAAAGATTATGAACATAAGGTAAGAGAAGAAGAAACTGGAACTATGATCTTAAAAGAGAAAAGAAACTCCCAGGAGATTTTGGTAAATTATTACGAAGCAGAAATTTCAAGGAAAAGTTGGAATTTCTTATTGAAGATTGCATGAATGACAAATTTAAAATTTTATGTAAAGGTAAAACTGAAACTAAACTATGACTGTTGTTACGTTTGTGAAGTTTCGAATAATCAGATGAGAAGGACTATTGATAATAATACCACATATGCCAATTAAATACTAATTATGGAGTGAAAGTCCGCTGAACTTACTCAGATATACCTACAATTATGTTATGGAATATGAAGTACCTCAAGTCGGAAGTGGAAACTTTAATTGACATGAGTAGTAACAAAAAAAAGGAAATTTTAAATATCAATGAAATTTATAAAAATCTTGGAGAGCAATTATCACGATCTGTCACAGGGTGAACCAATAACACCAAAAGTATAACCAGATGCCACCAATATATATATATATATATATATATATATATATATATATATATATATATATATATATATATATATATATATATATATATATATATATATATATATATATATATATATATACTTTTCTTGTATTGCAAGAATATTTATTTTGCAGGGTAGTGACGTGAAAATATCTCCAGTATAACATCAGGGTAATATGTGAAATAAAAAACTAAAATTTAGTATGTAGGTCGAAGGAATTTCTGGGTAAGAATTTCCATCCAATCACATGCTATAAAACGCCTGTTCTTCCATCTTCCACAACATGTAAAAGATTCCTTATTTCTTTGTCCTCTCTTGACACCCTGCTTCTTGCGTACACTTTAATAAAAATCACTGTCCATCTTCATCTCTTTCAGGCATTTCTACTTTATAGAAATACCAACGCGCATAATTCGCGTATAATATGAAACAATTTCATTATTCAGTAGAACTCAAACAAGCTTATTCAAAATGTGTTTTTATGCAATTTCTCTCTCTCTCCCTCTCACTCTGTTTTATTATGTCCTGGGAATACATATTATTGAATTCACATTCTTTAATATCGCTGAAAGCGTTTCCACAATGCCCTGCTTTTATTTCTTGGTCAAACTGAATTGATCCTGCGTATTACCATACTTAATGGTTCTTCCTGAGAAACTGCTCCTACAGAAAAGGGAACAGAGAATAGAATATACTTCATTATACCAAGCATTTTCCTTTCTAGAGTTTATCGTGCTAGTTTCTAACTTATGGATGCATTAGTTAACGATTGTAAGGTAGTTTAGTAATGTATTCATAAGAAACATTTATACTGGGATAAAATATATTGTGGGACCTACAAATAAGATTTGCCACAAATTATATGTATTTATGAGGGCGACATTGTGATTTTCTATGATCTTCTTAGACCGCCACCAAAAGGCGACTAGTTAACTAACCACAAAAACACAATGACAGTGAAGATATATGCAAATGCAGGGCAATCCATTATGTCTTGAC
This sequence comes from Tetropium fuscum, assembly GCA_964058915.1. Classification (NCBI taxonomy): domain Eukaryota; kingdom Metazoa; phylum Arthropoda; class Insecta; order Coleoptera; family Cerambycidae; genus Tetropium; species Tetropium fuscum. Next base: position 177,007 of record CAXKVY010001674.1, read on the forward strand.
ATATTTCTCTTTATTGTATGTGAACTTTAAAAAACAACCTTATTAACTGTAAACCTAAATATCGCTCATGTTACTCTGTCCAGCAAGTAGGGGAGGGTGGGGCAGGTTGTTACAATTGTGACGTTTAATTTTTTTTTATCTAACGTAAGGATCAATATAAAATAACAGTCACATAAGAGATCGAAACACTTTTAACTTGAAATTAAATATTTTATTTGACCTTCAGGTTAGTTCGCAAAAAAGTTATTATAATTTTAAGGGAGCAATACACAATGTATCAATGTGCCCCTGGATGGGACAAATTGTTACAGTACATGGGGTAAGTTGTTACAAAGTATTTTTGGGTAGCAAATTCAGCTATTTTATTTGAAAAACGTTTTTAAAAGACAAAGTTAATGCCGCAAAATACAAAATGAACATATTATACTAAAATGTAAATAAAATATAAAAATAAAGAAAGGAATTAGTCACTATCAGCAGATGTACAGTTTATACACATATAGTAGTCTTCATCATTACCACAACGCACGTGAGCCCACCTTTTGCAAACGGTACATTGGATCCAATCTTCATTTTTTGAATCAGAAAAAGACATTAAGCAGACCAAGCACAACTCATCACCTTCTTCGGACTCCTCAGAATCTGACCCTATATGACGCTTTTTAACTTTCCTTTGTTTACCTTTTTTTGTAAGTTCATCTTTGTTATTCTCGTTTAACCTTTTATGACCTTTTGTACCTTCTGTTTTCTTTTTTGTCTTTCTCTAGCTTGTGCTTCAATTTCATTCTTTATTGGAGTGTCTGTTAAGACTGCAGATTTTCGTTTTCGGCGATTTATTGTTTGTTTCCTAGGGCCAGCTTTTGGAAAGGGTTTTAACTGTTGTGGTGTCACATTGAAAGTGGTTTGATGTACCGAATCTACGGAAGTAGAACTACAAGGCTGAGGTGATGGTGTGCAATTACGAGGTTCTTTTACATTTTCACTTGTTTGGTCCTTTGTCGATTGGTCCACTGAGTGGGTAATATTTTCATTATTTTCAATCGCAATATTTTCAGAAGTCTCTTTTTCCAAATTATCAGGTCGATTAGAAACTTCCGAAGGTAGAAACTCATGATCCTGAAATATCTCCCTATTATATGGCCATACTCCTGTAACCACAAATCCATTCTGAACATTCTCTGGTATCGCGGCACGTGGCAAAGATTCTTTTAGTACTGTAGGTATGTCATAGATAGTCATGGGGATTCCTGGATGTGATTGAAGCCATCCATCTGCGGAGGCACAATAATACCTTTTGAGAGGACCATATACAGTCCTGTCGAGGGGTTGAAGCCGGTGAGAGGTATGTGGTGGGAAACTCAGAAGCACTATGCCATTGGCCTTACAGTAATTCAAAACTGCGATGGATAGGTGCGACTCGTGGTTGTCGAGTAGAAGTAAAACGGGCTTGTCTGCGGTACACCTAGTAAATGCAGCAAAATGTTTGATGAATTATAAAAACAATTCGGCTGGTATCCAGCCAGATGGAGAAGCCACTCCTATACAACCGGGAGGTGCGTTGGCTATCATAAATTGTTTGAACTTCTTTCTAAGGAATATTAGCATAGGTGGCACAGAATTACCAGCTGCATTTACTGCCAAAACCATTGTTACTAGTTGTCCCCGTTCTCCCGAAGTTATTGCCCCTACTTGCTTGGTTCCTTTTTTGGCAATAATTTTTGACGGTTTCTGAACTGTGGTGAGTCCCGTTTCATCCACGTTATATACATCACTGATTTTAAACTGATATCTATCATAAACAGAACTAAGATTATCAAAAAACATACCAACATTGTGTCTGTTAAATGCAGTTGCTCTGGAGAGGATGGTAGCTTATGGTGTGCGAATTGATAAATTTGGATGCCTTTTAAGGAATCACTGCAACCAGTCCTTCGATGCCATTGCACTATTATTCCATACATCTTTAACTTTGATGTTATTGGCAGTGGCTAAATCGTATGCTAATGCTCGTAAGTCTTTTGTTGTGAGTCCATAATATAATTTTGCAGCTTGTTGAGCGTAGTTCGATAATTCGATCTCCTGTTCATCCGAAAATATTTTTGACGGTGTAGCGTAGCCCATAAAGACTCCCTTTCCATCAGGATGTGCACGTTTCTTTTTAATATACCGATGCAACGTCATAAAATTGATTTGAAATCTATTGGCAGCTTCTCGTATAGATATGTTTTTCTCTGAGATTTCTTTTTCGGCACTTTCAAAAACTGCTAGGGGGGTGTTTCCCCTATTAGTTTTCTTTTTATAAGTCCTCACCATCTTATATAAAACAATATAAAATATTGACCCTGCTGGTTCAGTAAGTAGGTATGCGTTCATATGGGCAGGTTGTTACAGTAACAACCTGCCCCGTAATGATTGTAACAACTAGCCCCAATCGGTAGTTAGTAAGGTTAGGTTATTTTTTGTGTGAATTTCCGAATTAAGTCCAAAAATACATAGTGAAATAATAAGACAAACATTGATATTCATCAAGTATTAACAGTATAAGCATCCATTACTCACCGTTTCGCAGATAAATCGTGATTATTGCACAGACACCTAATTTACTTGACACGCGTTAAAACAATCATATGCACTAATGTTTCCATCTGTACCCAATAGAGGGCGTTTCAAGAAGAAACACAGAAGTTTTTCGCAACGCAACAACCTGCCCCTGTAACAACATGCCCCACCCTCCCCTACAGTCCACGATGCGAGAGCGTTGAAAACATCGAGCAGGCAGCACAGTACTTAACGGAAACAATACAGACAGCTTCAACCTCTAGCCAGACAATATCGGGAAATAATCTTATATCCAACCCTCTCCCACGCTATGGACCATAAGAAGTATACAGAAATTATCAATAGCCTAACCCGAAAAAAAAGAAATTAATCTTTTCAGAGACCAAAAATTAAGCGAAACCATTACATCCCAACCCCGAAGATACCTATTATCTACTTAGACGCTTCACTAAGTCAAAGCTCCAAATACCCACCCTTGTGGTAGTTCCCAGACAGATGCGGAGAAGGCCTAGTGCTTCTCGGTGCACTTCGAAATCGGAGACCTGATTGCACTTCCGGAAGTAACCGGATGTAACGTCAACTTTTGATTTTTAAATGGGACACCCTGATATTCGGATAGAGATTTTTTATGCGAATACAACCATGTCTTTAAAAGCTTTCTACGATGAAAATTAACGATTTTATAGCAGTTTGAAATAAAATCGTACAAAATTAAAATGATTTGCTCAAGGTGGCCGTGATCAAATGAAATATTTGACGTTTGAGGCTTGTTCGTTGTTCTTGTCAAAAAGCGTTATCAGTTAAATTCGCGCAAAGTTGAAAGTATTGAAACTGTCTACAATAGTTAAGTAGGTATTGTTCGCAATGGAAAATGTGCATTTGACGGAGATGGTTGAGCTTTATTACGCTTCAACCAATTTTTCGAAAGGAGATTTAAGAAAAACTGGTTCAATTATACGACATAAACAACCGGAACATTAATTTATTCAGGAAGCTGAATTAAGTGTCCTTTTGAGCGTAATGGAAGACCCCAATCAGTCGCTACGTGAAAGAGCACAAAACTTGAATTTGTCAGCTACTACAGTTTTCAAAATTATGAAAAAACATCATCTAAGAGCGTATAAAACCAACTTGGTGCAGGGCTTGTATGGAAACGATCCAGACCTCAAGAACACAGACCTGCATTCATCCGAGTACAGTACGTAATCGGATGAATGCACATTTGGAAACAATGGTATTTTAAATTGGAATCTGCATTATCATTGGTCGAATAATAATCCGCACATTATAAGAGAAACAAATTTTCAAATAAGATTTAAAACAAACCTCTGGTGTGGAATTTTAAGGGATCGAATTATTGGACCAGTCTTTTTGGGCGAAAACTCGAATGCTCTGTCATACAATCGACTGTTGCGAGAAGATCTTGATTTTTTTTGGGGGATCTCCCAGTTAATGAGTACGCAAATGTTATATTTCACCAAGACGGCGCGCCACCACAAATTGCGCGAATCAATACCGTTTTCTTAAATGACCGATTTGAAGAATGGATGAGTACCGACCAATTAGATATCCTGCAAGATCGCCAGATCTAAATCCGTGCCGTATCTGAACGATAAAGTTTTCGTTACACCTCCAGAAAACCGAATTAGAAACGAGACAGCCAATATTCCACGGGATACTATTCTCAGGGTAACTAATACTGAGATCAAAAGATGTGCAGCGTGCATTGAGCATCAGGGTACCCAATTTGAACCTCATTTGTAAAAAATATCAAACAACATTTTAGTTCGTAAATAAATTATTTAACCTTAATTAATTAATTAAAATGAATTAAACTTTATTTGTAGAGAATATTAAACAATATTTTAGTTTATAAATAAATTTTTCTTAAATTTCTTCTGAGTCGCTCTTATGAAGTATTATGTGTGCTTCTACTTTTTTCTTTCAGTGCCAAAAGCTAAACTGATAAGAGGTATGTTTTTGACATAAATCAACTTGATACGACATACATTCATTTGATCACGGCCACCTTGAGCAAATCATTTTAATTTTATTGTTCGAGTTGTTTTATTGATCAATTTTATTTCAAACTGCTATAACATCGTTTCGTCATAAAAAGCTTTTAAAGACATGGTTGTATTCGCATACAAAATCTCTATTCAAATATCAAAAAATATGTAGGGTGTCCCATTTAAAAATCAAAAGTTGACATTACTTCCGGTTACTTCCGGAAGTGCAATCAGGTCTCCGATAGGTGAAAAGATGCATAGAGTAGTTTTAAATGTCTCATAAAAATTTCAAAACTAAAGATGCAATAGGAAAAACGTTACGGCCTGGTGCGGCTTTGGAAAACCACACGGTATATATTGCAATAGATATATGAATGTCTAATATGCGCTAATGGAGTAAAAAGTTTGCCGAAACTCGCAGTAATCAGTTATTATCTGCAGAAGCGGGTAGTTATGGGTTGCTGTGAGTATTTTATCAACAGCCTTACTAATGTAGGTATAATAGCGGAGATACCGAGTACCTGTATGCTTGATATAAAAATTGAACTAAGAATATTATCTAGTGCTATAAATAAAACGTAAAATGCTTTATTACTCTCATGAAATAATTTTATCGGCTGGATAAAACATATGACGCATAGCAACAGCTCTACGACAAAAAGTAATATAACCAAACAGACCAACGCTATGATATATTTTCGTAAGTATGTAAATAAATAGAATATCAAACTCAAAGCGTGCCTTTGGTCGCGCGGGCTGTTAAAAATAAACGTGCTTTTTTAACGAAGGTATGCAGATGAAAGGTTTTTTTTTTGCTAAAATCTTAATATAAAAAATACAGAGACCCAGTTGGCATATTGTAAAATACATAGTTGTTCGCGCCTGCGTTAGCATTTGAACACAGGACAAAAAAATGTGTAGAGTAATTTTAAAACCAAGGAAGATTTCCTTGTGCTAATAAATATCATAGTTTTCATAACAATCAGTGCGAACTGGTTGAACTCATTTTGAAGATAATTTCATCCTCTACAACATTCCTGTCATTTTCGGCTTGACAAGTTATTAAATAAAAGCAAACTCACCCTTTTTTCAAGATGGTGGTTCCTTCCAACCCTCTACAACTCCAATGACCCCAATAAAAATTAATTTGCATAAAAATTCAACTTAAGAGTTCTGTCTGCGGCCGTGAAAAACATGAAATCGTAGCCACATAACTGTAGCGTTATTAAAAAAGATTAGATTATGAAATTTTAAACTTATATATAGAAAAAAGTACAATCTGTGTCGCTGCGTGTGATATTTTTAAAAAAAGTAAATAGTTTTTTTTCTACGATTTTTTGAAATTTCAAAGTAAAAAAAATGGAAAACAAAAAACGCTACGACATAGATTATGATTACATATACCACCAGAAAAAAATTCGTTTAAATATGTAAATTCTAAGTATTTTTTATTATGTGGCTCTTTTACGGATTTTATCGTCCTAGGAGCTGGCGGCATCTGCGATGAATTTGTGAGTCCGCTGTATGCGTATTCAGTGTGATTTGTGGCCCCGTTTTACGTGTATTATTATGGACAGCATTTAAATAACAGTATTACATTGTATAATTGGTATTACAGTATTACATGGTATTACATACAACACCAAATGTTTGAATTATTGTAATTCATATTAAGCATAAAAACACATAAAACCTTTGTCATGAAAATAGTTTATTTTTATTTGTTCATATATTTTATTTTTGACTCAGTGAAACAGACAAAGGAATAAAAAATCAGTATTATTTCAGATTTTATTTAGAAATTGAAATACAATTAATTATTTTTATAAATTATTTTAAATAAAGTTAGTTTCAATACAATCTTGAAGAACTTTCATAGTCATGATAATCATAGTCATGGAAATAATATAATATAATATTTTGTTTTATTTATTTTCCTATATATGTGAAGGTATGTAATAGTACATTACATACCGAGCGGGAAAGTACTTTATTTCAGCCGAGCGGCAAGGTAGTTTACCGAGGTGCGAAGCACCGAGGTAAACTACAGACGCGAGGCTAGAATGAGTTCCCGCGAGGTTTGTATACTATTTTACTCACAATCGGTTAGTAGTTTATGGATTTCTAATACTCACAATCTACCAATAATAATTTCGTTACAAATATCTGTATCCATTTTCATTATGTGATAAGATGAATTATTTTAAGTAACCTGTGAGATCGTTGCTAGGTAACAAAACAAGTTTGTTGAATCTGACATTTAGGCGATACACGACGCCATTAATTGTACATATAATCAAATTGTGTTTATTTTACAAAAATGTCTGATAGTGAATTTGAATGTACGCCACCAGAAGTGCGGGTAGCTGCAGAGAGAGCTACTGAAGGAATAATTCCTGAAAAAAGCAGGGAGAGGTATGAAAACACCTATGAACTATACAGTAAATGGTGCGTGGCTAAAGGTGTGCAGCATACCTCTGAGACGGTACTTCTTGCTTATTTTTGTGAAATAAGCAAACAAAGTAAAGCCTCCACATTATGGTCAAGATATTCGATGTTGCGAGCAGTATTAAACTTTAGGTATAATGTTGATATTAGTAATTACGCAAAATTGAAGGCATTTTTGAAAAGGAAGAATGTGGGATATCAAGCTAAAAAGTCAAGTGTTTTTTCTGAAGCAGACATCGATACATTTTTAAACAATGCCCCGATAGAATATCTTCCTCAAAAGGTAATTTTAATTTATTTAGTGCATATTAAATATATGTTATATTAAATTTTTTTAGGTTGCTTTAATTATTGGCATTTCCGGAGCCTGTAGGTGCGATGAACTTTTAAAAATGAAAATAAGTGACCTGGATATTTTAGAAAATCGAATTATAATAGTGATTCCTGTCACAAAAACCTACTCTTCCCGTACATTTGTAATTACAAAATCGGAATGGATAAATATAATAAAGCAATACTGTGACCTTCGTAATAACATTGACTCTGATAGATTTTTTTTACAAATAAGATTTGGTAAAATTACACGACAGCCTTTTGGGCATAATGCTATAGGAAGTTTTCCCAAAAAAATAGCAACTTATTTAAAGCTGGAAAATGTTAACAGGTTTACAGGACATTGTTTTAGACGTACTTCAGCAACATTATTAGCAAATACAGGTGGAGACATCCTACAGTTGAAAAAGTTGGGGGGTTGGAAATCCAACACCGTAGCAGAGGGATATGTGGAGAATTCATTACATGGACAAATAAAAATTGCTAATATGTTGTCTCATGTAGAAAATCCAGAAACGTCGGCGTCTTCATCTATTTCTGAAACTCATAATTTTGAGCAGCACGGTCTTACTTTAACCGTTAATAGTAATCATAATTCCAATGTAACTATTAATATTTATAATTCCAAATAGTTTTCTTTTTGTTATTGTTGTTGTTGTTTCTGAATTAAATAAATGTTGAGTGGATTCTATTCTTTCTAAACCATCTTTTAATCAAAAATGACATTGACATTTCCAGGTAAGAAAAGTGACAGATGCTAGCCGGGAAAGTACTTTCCCTGCTAGCTGGGAAAGTAAAGTAAGTAATAAGTCGCTTCCCGATTACTTCAAAGGTTAGAAATCCATAAATTACTAACCGATTGTGAGTAAACACTATTTTCAATGTAGAATCGTGACACCAATAGGTAGGTACTGAAACAATATAACAAACTAGATATATTATAAAAAAAGTCTCGGCGATTCCCAAATTTTAGATTATATAGTTTCGCAACAACACAGCAAGGTACATTATGAGCATTATAAATATTTTAAGTAAGGCATGAAGAACAGATTTTCATATTTTTGATTAGTTTGGCGACCAACCTGTATTATCCTCCGATTTAAATTTTTGTTAGGTTTAAAGGTAAGTAGAATTTATACAAATTCTACTAGTTTATACAAATAGTGACCTTTGAATAGTGATTGAATAGTGACTTTGAATAGTGAGTTGTATTGATTTCTCAGGGTTCTATTTAATTAATTGGGGTTCTAGAAATAAAACAATACTTACGATATAGAATGGCAAATTCGTATTTACTTTCGTAATAATAAGAAATAATTATAAATACCTGGTACCAGGGGAATAAACTAAACTAAAATACATGGGCTCAAAGGCCTAGATTTGCACATTAGGAAACTATAATTAAAAAGTGAATATAAATCTACCCCCGCGTCTTTACGATCCACCTTCGTCCGTTATGGCACTCGGACTGCTGCACTCCCGCACTCGCCTAACTCCCCCGGTTCTAACCCCGTCTCGCGGACAGTGGCGGTCCCTCGGAATATATTCGGTACAGAGTTTATACAAATAGTGCCTTTTGTTGAAAAAAAAATTAGAGTATTGGGCATTGCCAGCAGTAGAAATTCATATTTAGGTTAAAAATATTCTCACAGAAATGAACTCCCCGAACTTATAAAATATACACAGAACCTAATAGTAAGTTATTATTATACAGCCAATATACAAATAAATGTTTTGCAAATACTAGATAGATATGGTATAATTTAGATTTGCTGTAATATTTTATTTTTGAAATAATTTCGGTCATGATTAGTTCGCGAAAAAAAAACTATCGGTAGAGATACACGACCAAAGAAAAAAAAAATTTCTTCGCCATATTTTTAACTCGTGAGATTTAAATTTCATGGAAAAATCGTGGTAATTTCTACTTTGTTTTATAATTTACTAATTATGTGTCTTTGATCAATCGGATCTGTGGATTCACCGTATGTATTTTAAACATGCCATTAGTAAAATAATAAAAATAAAATAAAATAATTTAGGTACAATGATGTACCTAAATCAATAAATTATCACATTGCTATCAAATGTAATTACCATATAATAAATAATGTACCTATATTATGTTGTGATTAATATACACACAGCTTAAATAATAAATAAACTATTTAGAAATTATTAAATAATTAAATAAAATATTTCAGGCACAGCATGTCAAATTTAAAACGTGTGTCGGATAAAAAATTAGAAAGGCATTCCTCAAACTATATTTTTTATTTCAACTGTATTTTTTCTTTTCTCAACATATTCGATTCGATTATAAATTAATAGACTAGTAGCGCTGATTGAAGGAAAATCCTCCAATCAACCCTAGTAGTCGTTGATAGAAGGAATTTCAGTCAACGGTAGTAGTAAAGTAGGCATTTGCCTAATTTGTAAATAAATATGTAATTCTTTTCAAGCTGTAATGAAAGTTACATTCATACCTCATATTATATTTACCTTATTGGCAAAACCAATTTTTCTAGGAACACTAATTCTCAGTCTATGCTTTTTTCTTCTTTTATAGTCCATGTTTATTTCACTATTTTCGCTAGTAAACGCAAATAATAACTCACAGTAACTAAATACCCTCCATATAATTTAATAGATACCTAGGTACTATACACGAGGCTCAGTTCAACCCTGAGTAAAATCACCGTAGTGGCGCGTTGACCAACAGCAGAACACCGAACGGATAATAAACACCTCTTGCTACTGTCATTTCAAAAGAATTTACTCCTGCACCTGTTGTGTGCTTTGCAGACTGAACTCTTAAATAACTAATTGTTCTCCCCTATTCATCAAGTTGTTGATATACAAAAATTCTATCCAAAAATGAGCCAGGTTCCACCGAGATTTGAACTCGGATCGCTGGATTCAAAGTCCAGAGTGCTAACCATTACACCATGGAACCGGTACTTCTTCGGTAACTCAAAATATTAAAAAATCGTGATTATACAATAATTACATGTAGATGCTATGAGAATTCTTAATTACCTATCACTTATAGTCTAGCGTGTTGTGTTCCGCCGTGGGCTTTTAGGTGAAGGAAGCAAGCGACCTATACTAACTTATTCTGTAGAGAATCCTGAAAGTAACCTACCCGGTTAGACATCTGGAAATTGATGCAGGGGCGCTCATGGGGGCGAAAAAGTAGTACCTAAAAATAGGATTAATTTACCTAAAAATTATAGACCTGGTACCTAAAAATTATAGACGTCGACATCGTCGACTGGTTTATGATGGAAGTTGCGAACTTAGTTGAAGTCATTCTATAGTATCTCCATAAAAATGTATTGCTAATTAGATTGAACAAAATGTAACCAGGGGTGTACGAGGGAATACCTTTTGAAAAAAAAAGTTTATAGAGAATTAATCGTGAATGCGTCTTTAAATATTGTTCCAATTAATCGGAATGCGTCTTTAATTATTGTTAGTTAAACATTTTTTGAAAAAAAAGTCAGTGGCGCACTGTTGCAGGTGTGAACTTGACTAAAGAAAGAGAAAAGAAGCATTATTTAAAAGTTCTGAATAATTCACAACTTCAGCAGGAGGCCGTAGCGGTAGCGGTAGCGTAGGTGAGCGTTTCTTCCAAAACCATTTTTCGCCTAGGTATGAGTTATGGACGCGGTTCGGTAATGGTGTGGGGTGGCGTGAGTATGGAAGCCCGGACGCGTAAAGGCAAAAGCCTGTATAGTACAGAGCGCGAGGCCCGCGCGATGCTCTGCATCACTCGGGGTTTTGTTTATGATTAGGTACGCTGGTACGCTGCGTTGCGTCAGACAAATCCCAGTGTGATACAGAGCACGTTTAAATAAAATCTATATTTTTATGGAGTATTCATATTTATACGTGTTTAATTAGGTATTTCGCCACACCGCACCATTTTACATTAATTGAAAAAGAAATTAATTAAGAACGATCTTATGTAAGTATCTACGTAATTATTGAAAAGAAGAAAGTAAAATTTCTAAACGTGAAATTTCAGCGATGTTTTTCGTTGTTTTATGTAACTTAAGTAAATAATTTCTACAATTTTACTTGACGTAAATAGAATTTTTAATTTACCAAGAGGTTAAATCTTTTTAGAGTGAAGTTATTTTTGGGCTGACGAGACATTTAACCGAGGCAGCCCTTCTTTGAAGTGAAAAATCGAAACGTCGGCATTTAAATTAGAATTTGGGTTTTACTTTTTCATAATAAAATTAGGTAGGATATTGGAGAGCAGAAGTGAGCCGGGAGGTGAATAGATCTAAACCTCTCAGGTAAATTAAAAATTCTATTTAACTCAAGTAAATTTGTATTTAAATAATTATTAAACTTAAGTTACATAAAACAACGAAAAAATCATTTAAAATTTCAGTTTATAACTCTTTCAAATACTTGAAATTCTATTTTAAAATTATTTTCCATAATTTCGTATATGAGATAGTTCTGAATTATTATTTATTTGAATGAAAATAGTGCGGCGAAATACCTAATTAAACACCTATAGACTTGTTTAGTAAATATCTAATACTTCTTAGCTACACTTTCCTGATAAATAGTAAGTATACATTTTTATAATAAAAGTCGTACATGCATGCATATATTATTTTTATTAAACCACGAAATACAGAATTAGTATCGATGTAATTTTGCGTCTCGTTGGTCGGGAAATTTTCAAGGTTGCTCTGTATCGCACTGGGATTTGTTTTCCGCGACGCGAGTAATCATAAACAAAACCCCGAGTGATGCAGAGCATCGCGCGGACCCCGCGCTCTGTACTATACAGGCTTTTGCCTTTACGCAGCCCGGACGGACTTAGTCATAGTGAATAGGGGAGCTATGATAGCAGATAGGGATATAACAGACGTTTTAGAACCATATGTTGTTCCTTTTGCGCCGTTAATCGGATACGATTTTATGTTGATGCATGATAATGCCCGGCCGCATGTTGCACGAATCATTAATGAGTATTTAGCCGAGATTGGAGCCCAGTAGTGAATTGGCCTCTTCGAAGCCCAGACCTACACTCAATTGAAGATGTTTGGGATGCTCTTGGAAGGAAAGTACAATCTCCTGTACCAGCTCCTGCAAGTTTACAGCAGCTTAGTGAAGTTTTAATTGAAGAATGGCAGCAAATCGACCAGGGTTACGTTCAAAACCTAATTGAGGGCATGCCAAGCCGAATTGCAGCAGTTATTCGCGCACGTGGGGGAAACACTTCATGCTAAGTTGATTAGGTTTTTCAGTTTATTTTCAGGTCTTTTTCGTTATGTAAATGTAAAATGTAACGTTTTTCTAAAACCCTTGTATCTTTAACAAAAAAAAGTAATTGTAAAGAATAAAAAATAAAATGTAAGGAATAGATATATTTTGAGTGGATCAATTATTTTGCAGGTGAGTATATATATATATATATATATATATATAATGTATATATATATATATATATATATATATATATATATATATATATATATATATATATATATATATATATATATATATGTATATATATATATATATATATATATATATATATATATATATATATATATATATATATATATATATATATATATATATATATATATATATATATATATATATATATATGTATATATATATATATATAATATATATATATATATAATATATATATATATATATATATATATATATATATATATATATATATATATATATATATATGTATATATATATATATATATATATATATATATATATATATATATATATATATATATATATATATATATATATATATATATATACTGCAATATATAAATAAGGTACTACCTACTACAAAATTAAATACCTATTTTCATAAATGTGTCCCAATCTACAATTATATACATCATCAGTATCCTCATGTTTTATGTTTTAAAGAATTTTATAAAGTACACAGTAATATTCCTAAAGAACATAATTTCTTCCAATAGACTGGTTAGAACTAGAGCTGATAATATTATAATACGTTTACCTTGTGTACAGCACGAGAAAAAAAGACTCCACTCGATTGCCGGTCCTTATTTTTTTCCGATATGATGCTAACCGATATTGTAGGATATACAAACGTCAAGCTGTTAGAAAAAGCCAATAAATACAATGATGACCATCAATATTTAGTAAAACCTACTACAATCGAAAAACCAAAGGCTCTAATAGGATTGCTTTATCTAACAGGTATGCACAAGGCTCATCGACAAAACGTCATGGATCTCTGGTCAACTGTTTGTTCGTTTTCAACAAATTGTTCGTAAAACAATGAGTAGTCAAAGATTTCTCATTCTGTTGCAGTGTTTACGTTTTGACAATATCGAAAATAGAGCCGAACGTAAAAAAAATAGATAAACTCGCCCCTATAAGAGGAATCACAGAACAGTTCATTGAAAATTGTAAAACACATTATTCTCTCAGCGAATACCTAACAATTGATGAAAAATTAGAGTCCTTCAGAGGGCGATGTTCTTTTCGTCAATTTATTCCCAACAAACCTGCTAAATATGGTCTCAAGGTATTGGCACTTGTTGATGCCAAAACATTTTACTGCCTCAATATGGAAGTGTACGTAGGAACGCAGCCCGATGGACTATTTCGCATGAGTAATAAAGCACAAGACTTGGTGGAACGTCTCATACAACCGATATCAGGAACAAAGCGTAATATTACTTTTGACAACTGGTTCACTAGTTATCCCCTGATGATGACCCTCTTGAAAACCCATAAACTCACGTCAGTTGGCACCGTGAGAAAAAATAAAACCCAAATCCCAGTTGCCTTCTTGAATACACAAAGAAGAGAAGTACCCAGTACACTTTTTGCGTTTCAAGAAGATATCACGGTGGTGTCACATGTACCCCGGAAAGCTAAAAATGTTATTTTCTTTTCCAGTATGCACCATGATGATAATATGGTTGAGCAACGAGGGAAACGGTTATCCGAAGTAAATGATTTTTATAATGCCACTAAAGGAGGCGTTGATGTTTTGGATGAAATGTCAGCCAATTATAGTGTAGCAAGAAATAGTCGAAGATGGCCCCTCACCCTGTTTTTTTCATATGTGAATACTGCAGGCGTGAACTCTCAGGTTATTTTATCAGACAATACAAAAAAATACAATATAAAACGACGTCATTTTTTGAAAGAACTAGGAATGCAGCTGATATCGGAGTTCAATAATGAACGGGAAAACATGTTTCGACTCTCGCGGAAGTTACGGCTTAAACGGGAAAATATTATGGTTGAGAATAATTCTAAGAGGGAGAAAACCAGTAGGAGATGTTACATTTGTCCAAGAAATAAAGATAGGAAAACTTTCTACAACTGTTCCAAGTGTAAAGTTCCTATATGCTTGGAACATGCAATTTTTTTTTGCGACGATTGTTCGATTTCTGACAGAGCATAATTTTTTTATTTTTTTAAATATGTATAAGAATTTTGTTTATTTTTATTTTATGTTTAGTTTTTAGTATGGAACCACTTGGATTTTCTTTAAAATTTTAATACACAATTTTACTTACAACTTTAAAGTATAACATGTAAAGGCGACAATAAAAAATGAAGTATTTAAAAAAAACTGTTTCTTATTAAAATAAATCATTATTTATCATACTGATGTGAATAATATATTCAGAAGATACTAAAATGCAGTTTTGTGTCTTAAATTGCAAATTTTTAATGAAAACCGAAAAAAAACATTGACAAAATTTGGGGGTATATCATACCCCACCACACCTGGAATGGCATCTTTTTTCACCACACTAACGAAGGGTTAAAGTACATCATTTATTATATTTAACATAAGTACAAGTATTTCCAAAATATGAAATATGACAGGATCCAGTTTATGCTTAAAAAATATATATTTATATTTAGAATTACGTTGGTGCGGAACCTACACCCTAAAAAAAATAATTTGCTTCAGCAATAATATTCCCATGTTTACATAAGCCTTAAAATTGCCTGGTGCTTTAGAAATATATAATTGCCTACGACTTGCAATTATGTTCTTTAGGAATATTACTGTGTACTTTATAAAATTCTTTAAAACATAAAACATGAGGATACTGATGATGTATATAATTGTAGATTGGGACACATTTATGAAAATAGGTATTTAATTTTGTAGTAGGTAGTACCTTATTTATATATTGCAGTATATATATATAATATATATATATATATATATATATATATATATATATATATATATATATACATATATATATATATATATATATATATATATATATATATATATATATATATATATATATATATATATATATATATATATATATATATATATATATACATATATATATATATATATATATATATATATATATATATATATATATATATATATATATATATATATATATATAATATATATATATATATATATATATATATATATATATATATGTATATATATATATATATATATATATATATATATATATATATATATATATATATATATATATATATATATATATATATATATATATATATATATATATATATATATATATATATATATGTATATATATATATATATATATATATATATATATATATATATATATATATATATATATATATATATATATATATATATATATATATATATATACTGCAATATATAAATAAGGTACTACCTACTACAAAATTAAATACCTATTTTCATAAATGTGTCCCAATCTACAATTATATACATCATCAGTATCCTCATGTTTTATGTTTTAAAGAATTTTATAAAGTACACAGTAATATTCCTAAAGAACATAATTGCAAGTCGTACGCAATTATATATTTCTAAAGCACCAGGCAATTTTAAGGCTTATGTAAACATGGGAATATTATTGCTGAAGCAAATTATTTTTTTTAGGGTGTAGGTTCCGCACCAACGTAATTCTAAATATAAATATATATTTTTTAAGCATAAACTGGATCCTGTCATATTTCATATTTTGGAAATACTTGTACTTATGTTAAATATAATAAATGATGTACTTTAACCCTTCGTTAGTGTGGTGAAAAAAGATGCCATTCCAGGTGTGGTGGGGTATGATATACCCCCAAATTTTGTCAATGTTTTTTTTCGGTTTTCATTAAAAATTTGCAATTTAAGACACAAAACTGCATTTTAGTATCTTCTGAATATATTATTCACATCAGTATGATAAATAATGATTTATTTTAATAAGAAACAGTTTTTTTTAAATACTTCATTTTTTATTGTCGCCTTTACATGTTATACTTTAAAGTTGTAAGTAAAATTGTGTATTAAAATTTTAAAGAAAATCCAAGTGGTTCCATACTAAAAACTAAACATAAAATAAAAATAAACAAAATTCTTATACATATTTAAAAAAATAAAAAAATTATGCTCTGTCAGAAATCGAACAATCGTCGCAAAAAAAAATTGCATGTTCCAAGCATATAGGAACTTTACACTTGGAACAGTTGTAGAAAGTTTTCCTATCTTTATTTCTTGGACAAATGTAACATCTCCTACTGGTTTTCTCCCTCTTAGAATTATTCTCAACCATAATATTTTCCCGTTTAAGCCGTAACTTCCGCGAGAGTCGAAACATGTTTTCCCGTTCATTATTGAACTCCGATATCAGCTGCATTCCTAGTTCTTTCAAAAAATGACGTCGTTTTATATTGTATTTTTTTGTATTGTCTGATAAAATAACCTGAGAGTTCACGCCTGCAGTATTCACATATGAAAAAAACAGGGTGAGGGGCCATCTTCGACTATTTCTTGCTACACTATAATTGGCTGACATTTCATCCAAAACATCAACGCCTCCTTTAGTGGCATTATAAAAATCATTTACTTCGGATAACCGTTTCCCTCGTTGCTCAACCATATTATCATCATGGTGCATACTGGAAAAGAAAATAACATTTTTAGCTTTCCGGGGTACATGTGACACCACCGTGATATCTTCTTGAAACGCAAAAAGTGTACTGGGTACTTCTCTTCTTTGTGTATTCAAGAAGGCAACTGGGATTTGGGTTTTATTTTTTCTCACGGTGCCAACTGACGTGAGTTTATGGGTTTTCAAGAGGGTCATCATCAGGGGATAACTAGTGAACCAGTTGTCAAAAGTAATATTACGCTTTGTTCCTGATATCGGTTGTATGAGACGTTCCACCAAGTCTTGTGCTTTATTACTCATGCGAAATAGTCCATCGGGCTGCGTTCCTACGTACACTTCCATATTGAGGCAGTAAAATGTTTTGGCATCAACAAGTGCCAATACCTTGAGACCATATTTAGCAGGTTTGTTGGGAATAAATTGACGAAAAGAACATCGCCCTCTGAAGGACTCTAATTTTTCATCAATTGTTAGGTATTCGCTGAGAGAATAATGTGTTTTACAATTTTCAATGAACTGTTCTGTGATTCCTCTTATAGGGGCGAGTTTATCTATTTTTTTTACGTTCGGCTCTATTTTCGATATTGTCAAAACGTAAACACTGCAACAGAATGAGAAATCTTTGACTACTCATTGTTTTACGAACAATTTGTTGAAAACGAACAAACAGTTGACCAGAGATCCATGACGTTTTGTCGATGAGCCTTGTGCATACCTGTTAGATAAAGCAATCCTATTAGAGCCTTTGGTTTTTCGATTGTAGTAGGTTTTACTAAATATTGATGGTCATCATTGTATTTATTGGCTTTTTCTAACAGCTTGACGTTTGTATATCCTACAATATCGGTTAGCATCATATCGGAAAAAAATAAGGACCGGCAATCGAGTGGAGTCTTTTTTTCTCGTGCTGTACACAAGGTAAACGTATTATAATATTATCAGCTCTAGTTCTAACCAGTCTATTGGAAGGAATCTTTGACCATTTCATCTGGTCTTTGCCCAAATAGAAACGAGATACCTGTTGCTCCTGAAATTCTGATTCATTCTGTTCTTCTATATCATCATCTGTATCTGAAGTTCCCGAATTTCTATTTTCTAGTTCACCAACTACTTGCTGCACCTCTTCATTATTTGATTCTCCTTCCGATTCAGAATCAATGAACTCATTATCCGTTTCAACTTCATCCCATAAACGTAATAATCTTTGATGCTCTTCTTCATACGACATTACGACAAACACTAGAAAAAATGGTAATCAGCAAAATAGTAATTTAAAATATTCTCAGAATCCTTTATTTGATTTTTATTCAACGGCACAGAATAATACAGACGATTGAAGTAACCCGTAATTATTCAAAATTTTTAAATTTCAATGAAAACATTTCCTTACCTGTAACGCACTTTTGTATACAAAACGCTCACGATTTAAGTGTGGTGGGGTATCATTTAGGTGTGGTGGGGTACAATGTCGCGGAACGTAATATAAGGAGAATACACTACAATCTTAAGCTACTAAGCACTAGATGGCTCTAGTTGATACCTAACGGTTTTTACAACTTCAATTACAGCTGTCAGGGTATCTCATACCCCACCACACCAACGAAGGGTTAAGAATGTTTTCTAAGTATCCACTCTTAAGTACTTTAAATTTAAAATTACATTTAAAATGCTCCTATTGTACACAAATATTATTATCCTGAGTATGTCTTAGTATGACTTAGTAAACGCATTAAAAGTATTACCAATAAATATAAATATACAAGTACTCATATTGTTGCTAAAGAATTGCTTATACTGCAATTCTTTCAATCCATTTAAATTCCGGTTGCACGATATGTGCAATATTCCCGCTTCCAGCCGGCAATGTTACGTAGAAAGGTACTACGCAGTCCCTCTGAAACGACAGGGTAGTAGTCAGCCTGAAGCTATGATATGTGTTTATGGTTATGCGTGTTATGTTAGCCGTCGCCATTTTCACAGCTTATTTTAATTTGTGGTCTCTATCCCATTCTGCTGAACCTTTGTCTGTAGTAAGGAGATGAGCTGACCTTTGTTGATAGGATTGGACAAAAAGATCTTCTTGTTTCGCAGGTATCGATGTGTTTAATGTAAAATTGATGACAGCCGACTTCCTCAGTCTGTATCGTCGCCTCTGTTCTTGTGGCTTCGTACTGTTGGTTGAGTTTGCGTACCCATCAAATACCACAGTGTACCACCTTCCAGAATAGCAGTGGTTAACGTAGGTGGCAACATCACAAATGGTGGCAACGGAGGCATCTTTTTGCTAATTTACTCTGTGCAGAAGGAATGTTTGCTGACAAATGTGAGGTAAAAATCGTATTATAAAAAATATAATAATAATATTTTAACTCTTCCGGTGCGTGTGGCTCGAAAGCAGTTGCCAAATTATATAAACCGAAGATTGTAGAGAATTTTAAGAGCTTTCATTTCTTATAAGAAAATTTTTCGGTCGGTTATTTGTGCCGATAGTTATTGTTATTGCCGATAGTTGTTATTCCGACTAGCTTTCACAGCATTGGATTGGGAGCTGGTTGAAATAGGTATTTGTCTCGAGAAAATCGGATACCATAATCACGTCTACGTTCGGCAAATCATGTGAATCTCCTTTCTGGAAACCCTCCTCCATATTTGACAACAAGCAATAAACAAACTATATATTTGACGTTCTAAATAATAAAGCCATTAAGTACTAGATAATACTGTGCATAATATGCAGATCTCGTTCTAACGAGAATGTCACGGAATAAACCTAACGCTGAACAGTACAGAGTCAATAACCCCTCTAATAAGGACAAAGTGCTTACTTCAAATATCATGGTGACGTCACGCTCTGGGGGCTTAACCCAGATGGAGGCTAATATACTCTCTAAGCTAATTCAACAGGCTTGCCTAGGTCGGTCGAAGCGGCGATGCCAGAATGTGTTCCAGTGCGACGCTTCTCTGCCTATATGTTGTACTGTATTTAGAATGTAAACAAAATAAAGTAGTACATGATAGGGCTGGAACCTTTGATGTAACTATAAAACTCTGAGTAGTCTCCACAAACACCAAAACACTTTCACTTCGCTCGACGCGCGTTTCGCCAACCAAGTTGGCATCATCCGAAGACGATTAAAACGCAGTTTTAATGCCAACTTGGTTGGCGAAACGCGCGTCGAGCGAAGTTAAAGTGTTTTGGTGTTTGTGGAAACTACTCAGAGTGTAAAAATAAAGTAGCTTTCTCGTTAGTCAATTATCAAATCAAATTGGCCGCAAAAACTCATTAAGAAGCAAGCAACAAACAACTCTCGTGTCAATTGTAATTTGGCAACCCTGTTAACGATGTTTTGTTTTGGGTTTTAGTATAGGACGGCGCCACGGGCCAACAATAACACCTCTAGAGGGGTTATTGTTATTTGTTATTGCGCGCGCTTGCCTAGTTCTTAATCGATTCTTGATCTTTTTTAACGGTTTATTTGTTGTGGTATTATATCATAATGCCCCAAAAGTGTTGTGTTCCCGGTTGTACAGGAAATTACGAAACCAGTAGAAATGTTCGGGTGTTTCGTTTTCCCAGAGACGAAGAGTATCGCAGAAAATGGCTCTCTGCAATTCCACGTAAAAGTTTTGTGCCGAGTGACAACTCCCGAGTGTGTGAGTGCCACTTTGAAAAGGAAGATTTTATTTACAAAATTTCCCAACAGGATACAAAATCTGGTGAGATCGTTTCAGTTATTTTAGTTTTACCCCCGTTAAAATAAACTAGCGTACCAAGTAAATTTCCGAACTGTCCCAAATACTTGTGAAAAAAAATATCGTATCGAAAAAGCAAAGACGAAAAACAGAATTACATGAAATACATTTTCAGACATACATACAGGCATGTCAAAGCTTAACCATGTTGTGAACTTTATGTCCAATGTACTTAAAAACTTAAAAATAGAGTACGAAAATGTTTCAATAGGAATTTAATTTATTTCTAATCAACTTAAATTGCGAACATTATCAAAAGAACGTTATAGATATTCCACTACCACTATGGTTTTTTGCTCAATTTTATATACAATTAGTCCTCATGCATAGGTATAGATATTTACGAAATCGTGGACCTATAATTTTGCCCCATCCCGAAACAATCAAAGGAATCTGTAATGGTTTTATTACTGATCCTCATATTGATGAGAAGAAAACTTTTTTAACATATGCACAAAAAATCTTTAAATATTTAAAAGACCAAGACAAATATGTTAGTTTACTAATGGATGAAATTCACATTGATCCATATTTAGTTTATAAAGGTGGTAATCACCTCGGGATGGTGACGTCACGAGGCAGCATTTTGTCCTTGTATTAGAAGTGTTGGTGACGGAGTACGGTTGATCTATCGCGCCTGCAGACCTAGCAAGCATGTGACGTCAAACCAATGACAACGCATTTATCCGAATCAAATAAAGCCAGCACTTTCTACGGACGATGTTGTGGTTCGGATTGACTTTTTTTCAGGAACAGTTCTAATATTGCTATTATTAGGTCAAAAGCTTCATTCCTCACTACTTTTAATGTATATTATTTTTTTTGTGGACACACCCATTATTAAGTGAAAACTAGTTGTAGTACACACGCTTGTAGTTAACTCTAGTAGATGTAGAATACTCGAGACTCGAGATAATTACATAATTTTGTTCTAATTAAAATATAAAACACTAACCTAGTTTAAGTAGCTTAATAGTCGAAAAGTTTGAAAATATAACAGTTATCAAAGAAAACTAAATATATGTACAATATATCGAGTAAATTTTAAGCTCTCCTGTAAAATTAGCAAAGAAAAGTATGCTTACGTCATACGCAACGTTGGGCATTTAACGAGGTGAAATGGAATTAAACCGCAGCTCGGACAGAGGAAGAGGCGTAATGTGATGCGAACGAGAATTTGATTAAGTAGTGATTAGTACCAATCAATATTCAATGGGTAATGGTAGGTAATTTTTGAGGCTCGAGTCGGCCCTGGCCCATTTCCCGTTCTCCCTTTGTGTTGGGAAATTTAAACCTCTAAAGAGCTAATTACTGTAAAGTAGTTTTCCAGTGTTCTCCATCGAAAACTGGAAAACTGCACAGTCAAAGAAAGCCACGCCACGCTCATCAAAAGTGAAGCACGGCGAGGGAGAACGTAAAAGCGGATCGAGACCTCAATTGTCCCATTATTAATTTAAGCTTACTTTTCATTCTCGTATCTCTTTACGACCACAATAAAGTTTTAGATTACCTTCACCCATATTTAATATAGGTTTATTGATTATAGTTAAACGACTCAAGAGCTCTAAAATTAAATCAGGTCGTTTCACTTGCAAATAATTTTTTTATTAGTTTTATTATTCTGGCAGATGCAAGCTAGGTTATAATTTCACTAAAATGTATTGATAGTGAGCAATGAGTATACAGCTTTCTTGATTTCGATTGATATGAGAGAAGAAAACACAAAATCCAATTGTAGGACAAAATTTAAGAAATTCCCATCTAAAAAAATCGGAGAACTAGAACGAGGAAAAATAAAATAAGAAAACAATAATAACAATATACATGCGATGCTCGATGCCTGAACATATCTATATGAAAAATGCTGCGGTTTTTACTATTCCCAATTTTGTGCTTTTTAAAAAATGTCTATTTTTATCATTTATGTAAGTATTGCGTACTTAATTTGATGAATGGTAGTTCTGTCGCCTCTAAAAACAATTAATAGTTATTTACGATATAAGGATTGTTACGTTCACTTTTAGAATTAACAATTTGAGAATCCGAAATTTATTATAGATATCTTTGACGGATACATTGATTTTAAGCAGTGACTACGCGTTCCCTTTAGCATGTGTTTAGAAATTCAGGTCGGCATATTATTTTCATTAGTGGATTACATTCATCAATATTGCCACAGCGCGTTTAATAGATTTTTTGTCATATATTTATCACAAATATCTTGCATATCGGTGTCGCTCTATTGTTTTGTGAGTTCAACATTGGCAGTTCTGTGACGCTAGCCTAGGTCGGAGATCTATGGCCTAATTTCTTGGGGCGTTGGCCTCGTCGCTTTCAGTGTGTTAAGAGTTTAAGTGGTTTTCTTGGTAAATAACGTATTATGTACGTTCCGATAGAATGTGATAATTCAAAGAAATCATTGGTCATGTGTTGAGATTTTGGATGAATCTACACATAACACATTAGTGAGATCAAATAACTTTTATAAAAAAAAGCATTGAGAGCCTGCGTTTGCGTTGAACCTAGAGTTGATTGAGGGACATAGCCAAGCTATCTTTTCGAAGCCGTTTTCCAACTACTTTCTTGTCTTTCGGCGAATGTAAGTCACACCGTTTACACCACTTTTTTTGGAACATCTTTTTTTAACCACCTTTGGAACCACCTTTAGGAGCAACTTGCTGATGATTATCGACCCCTGTACCGGCGTAGAGACCCACCTTACTGGAAGACCCTTTGCATATCACAGATAAGCCTAGTTTTAAGTATAGTTTAAAAGATGGTAAAGTGTGGTAAAGGGTAAAGAGTGTGGTAAAAAATAGTATTACGATAAGTATGTCGTTAAGTGTCGTAATGTTTGACATGACATGTTAATAATAAATAAATTATATTTATTAGAAAATTATTGTAATTAAAACTAATTAAAAGTGTCGATTTTCAGTCCAAATAAAATTTAAAAAAACTGTTCATAAAGTATTACAATTGCTTTAAAACTTCTGTATTCAGTAGAATTATCATACATACTAGTAAGCTTTGCCAGTCATTTACCATAACACCCTTGCCATTTTCCATGGTCCCGTATGAAAAAATACACGTATTTACGGTTAAGTTAAATATAGCGAATAATGGTTCAATAAAAACATATTATTTACAGTTAATAATAAAGCTATGAACATGATCATGGCTAGAGGTCATTTTATTTTTGAATTTTTAATGGAATTTAAGATGGCTTTTTCCGTAAATTTATTGATGTATACAACTGAAAAGTTTCTGGAAATAGGGGTTACAATTGTGGCAATATCAATATCAGATAGAGATTACATTTCATTAAAATAATTACAAAACCCTTCGGCTATGAATTCAGATATGTTACTAATTTTCCAGGTATTCTAGATAGATTTCCTTTTTTAGATTGAATGTAACTCCGAAAAATATTCAAACAAACAAACACTCACTCCCCCCCCCCTCCTATCCATTAATTTGAAGCTTTTGTCGTCTCTATTATCAAATCAATGAGTTGAGGTGGATGAGACAGAATCAACATTGACAATGACATAATATATATCCCCTTCCAAATAAAAACCGACCTTTTTAAAATTTTGTATAAAATTGTTTTCCAGGTCAGCATAGCTTTGTTACAAAAAAAATGATAATGCACGCTCTTCTAACGAATATTCTACGATCAAAATATTAACGTTACAACACGCCAAACTAGCACTAGCACTAGCGATGATTAACATATTCTTTGGTACCAGTAAATCGCGCGTGCATGACCAAAGCTAATGAGGCTGCAAGGTGTCGCTAGTCATAATAATTGGTTGCGGAGAACCAAATTACTTTGGAAAGTCCTATAATATGGAAATCTCTTAAGTTCTAACTGTTTTAGACAACTGAACATGGCGTGACCACTTGGTTAATAATGTTGGTGGTTTTATTAATTACTTCGCTCACAGGGGGATTTGCTAAACGGATGAGCGACACATGCAAATTGATATAGTGGTATTAAAAATCGCCTACTACAATTATATAAAATATACCGCACTTTTGTATTTCACCGTGCCGTAAACTATAAAGTGAACACGATCCTACGTTATTACGTAAGATTCGATATCCTATAATAATATGTTAATTTCAGTCAACTCCAAGAGTTTAACAAACTGTTAATAATACCCACCTAATACCCATATCTACCCTGCTGCTGAACCAGCTTAGCATGACTAAATCATTTTAAAGATGTATAGCGACCCTTGGCGTTCGTACGTGTTCATATTGCAGCTTGAAGCAAACACAAAATGACAAAATAATATGTTATATATATATATATATATATATATATATATATATATATATATATATATATATATATATATATATATATATATATATATATATATATATATATATATATATATATATATATATATATATATATATATATATATATATATTGGGGTAGTACTTTTTGTCCAAATTAATAATCCAGATGGCGGACATTTTTGCCGTTTATGGTCGCCGAACACGATTTTTTTTGTCAAAATAAATGTTCAAGATGGCGGACATTTATGTTATTTATCATCAGAATCAAGTTAAAATCGAATCAAGTTATCCCGGTAATTTTGAAGTCGCTGATCACGAATTTTTTGCCCCAATAAATAATCAAGATGGCGGATATTTTGGCCATTCATCATCACAATCAACTCAAAATCGGTGTCCCGGGAATTTTGAAATCGCTGATCACGATTTTTTTTAACAAATAAACATTCAAGATGGTGGACATTTTTCCCATTTATCATCAGAATCAACTCAAAATCTGTGTCTTCAGAGTAGTGTACGATCTGTTTCATTGATCATTTATATATTGATCATCAATGAAGGTGAAAGAACTTGTACAACTTCTAAGTGGTTCGTTTCCGTGTGTATGTCCATATATAGCACTGGTAAGTGTATCTTCTTTCTTATTCGTCTATTTGCTTATTTCTCTATGTAATGAAATGCTACAAACCCAAGATTACGTGTCACAAAACAAATATGAATAGCAAAGAACTTCAAAGCTAATAAATATATCCATGGTGAATTGGATTTTTTTCGAATTTTCGAAAAAACAATTAATACATAAGACCAACAAATGATTTTAGTTTTGACTAAGCAAGCAATTTCTGTATCACTCCCTCTTTGAATGCTTCAGAACTCTTGTAATAATAATATGTAATTCAATATTCTCTAGCACATAGCTGGTGGAAGTAGTTGTTTTTCAAAAGGTTCAACAAGATTTTATGCATTTTAAAGTTTAACATCTGCTGGATAACTGTATGCCTAACGCTTTTATATATAATATGTTCAAATAGGACAAATATAAATAGTAGACTAGGTTTGTGTATTCTAAGAATTTGAGTTCCGTCAAAAACTGATGTCATAAAACGTCACTACAAGTGTTGGAGTATTAATATTTTAAATTCAAGTATAAATGATCTATGAAATAGATAGTATACTACTCTGAAGATCCTCAATGAAGGTGAAAGAACTTGTATAACTTCTAAGTGGTTCGTTTCCGTGTGTATGTCCAGATATAGCACTGGTAAGTGTATCTTCTTTCTTATTCGTCTATTTGCTTATTTCTCTATGTAATGAAACGCTACAAACCCTAGATTACTTTTCACAAAATTGTTGATAATTATTACTATTGAAAAAATGATTTTTGGGCTAAAATTTCGTACGAAATGGAAGCATGCCGCCTTCTTTGCCCCGGGAACCAAGAATAGAGCCTTTTCCAATTGTGGATGCTCCACTGTTTTTAAAGATTTCCTTGCACCTGGACCAGTCTTGCAGTTTGAAATAAACCTACAGATAAAGAAACCCATCCACCCGTATTAGGTAGAGTAACAAACTGGCAAAGAAAAATTCCTGTTTGATACTGTTTCTTCGTTTTTTGATATGTGAAATAGTGGAGGTACCCGCACACAATATTTTGCCGTTAATTGTTTATATAGCGCTCCCTTTTTAATTGCGTAAGAATATCATTTTTTAACTGCAAACAGTTGTATATCTAGACATTTTTACAGAAACGAATCACTGATAACTTGCACAAGTTGCAAGAAGTTGCAGATGGTATGGCATAGCGCAGATTAATGACTTTGGCGGTTTATATAAAAAATGAATCTCTTTGTGCGCGAATAAAAAATAAGAGACCTAGCTGACCTCGTCTATTTCGGTAATAAATTAGGACCAGCGCTAGCCTATTACTTCAAATTATGTAAATATCCGACTCAGGTAACGGAATTGAGCACTTCACTATCTTATGCATGGAACAAACAGAGGAAATGACATTTTCTGTCTGTGTTCGACAAATTTAAATTGCCTTTTGTGACTCATCCTGACCGCAAAGTAAAATAGCTCCTTTCCGCTACCACCTACAGTAAGACATCCACACAGACGCATGAAACATTACAAGAGTTGTAATTACAGTTATTTATTATTTTAAGGTTTTAAAAAGTCTTATATTTATTCCTTAGGAAAAGTGATGGACAGATCAATTAACTGATACAATATATAATAAATTACTGGCCAACACGTTCAATACGAAATGCTGCCATTTTGGTCTACAGATTGGACACTATTTGATTGGAAATTCGTAGATGGTAAGAGATACATTTTTAAATACCAAATGTACATAAATGTTGTTCCTATATTTGACATGGAAATGAAAGAATGCAATTTTCATTCTTTATGGGCAAACATCAATTTTGCTAAGAAAACTTTTGAAAGAAAACGATTTCCAAAATTTAAACTTAAAAATTTTATGACTAGCAAAGTATTCACTAAGAATAATAATATGGTACACGGCTTCTAATATGTATGTGTAGTTCAACGACCGGCAACCCTGACCTACACAATGTGTTTGATTGGCGTAGGCATTTTTTTTCTTAGGGAAATCTGCGTTTTTCAGGTTTCATACGAAATGAACAGAAAATTTTGCTAACCGCCATTTTTTTATTTCGACTCTCGTAGCGGTGTATACCTACATAGGTAGGTATATAAATAATATATAGGTAGGTAAACGTCTTGCTTCGCCGTTTTGACTTTTTGTATAAGCTCCAGGATAAAAATAATTTAAAAAACGGGGCAAATTTACCTACCAACACTAGGAGGTACTTAGGTATCTCTGAAAATACATAAATACCTAAGTATCTGTACTGAAAATAAATAATTAGTTTATTTTTAGTTACAGGACTTTTTTGTTTCGTCAGAGGTACCACCTACCTACACCGCTCAGATAATAAAAATAACCGTATTATATTGTATCACAATAACATTTGAACAGCACTATATATATACGCGAATATCTCAACCAATGCCAATGACCGTTGCAGAATATAGAAATGAGCGTAATACCCGCAAACCCGCCATTCCAATAAGTTAAAAAGAGATACACTGCTCGATCATCTAGTATTTTGTCTACGGTAGAGCGGCATTGCCGCTTTTAACTATAAAAATAAATGTTTAGGGAATTTCCATAATTTAAAGTAGATGAAAATAAATGTAAAAATGGCTAACATCGTGGGCTATAATATATTATTGAATGCACAATAATTCTTTTATGACATTCATAAATAATATATATAATTTTTATATAGTATTGTGGAATATGATAGTTTAATTGAATATTGAGAAATTTGAGAATTACATGTGGCAACTGCGCGTCAGTTATATACATATATGCATATATACATATATATATATGCGGTCAGTTAGCTACACATACATATTAGATAAGCTTTATGTACCTATTAAGCTATTAAATATTTCATAACAGCATAATATAAAATCAAATTCTATGGAAATCCCAGTTAATACTACATAAAACAGAAGAAAATAGATATATTTCTGCATAATTAAATATTTATATTTGTTTGATTTTATCCGTACATATTGTTTCCATAAATTAAATTGATAGTCAATACAATTACTTAATTAATAATTTACATGGTAAACGTAATGTAGTTTATCATTATCATAGGCAGCAAAACAACATGTGTTATAATTTATTCTAAACAAATTACAAACTTTGATATCACTATAATTACAATTAAAACATATGTAACAAAATACCCACCCTATGTTGATTGATCCTTTGAGATTCGTATGTCCTAATTTGTGTGTTTCACATGTCAAGTACTAGTTATTTTGAATTCGATACCGTTTTGAAGTATGATATAAATAGAATCATTTGTTTTGATTATTAGCATATCCCATTTACTTTGTTAAGGTTTATTTTACTTCACTGGAATAATCGGTATTGTATATATAGATCAATAAGAAACTGGATTGCCGAAAAACTGTAACACAACTTAGAAACAACCTGATAAAGTGGTTAATTATTTTTAACATTTTATAGTACATACATCTTGAAAATTTGATATATTTTTTTACATTTTAAGTAAATTGTCGGCTGTGTAAAGTTTAACTTGGTAATAAACTGTCTACGGGAACTAGCGGAAATTACTGATTTAGGTATCTAATTTCCTGTCCCTACCTTTTATTATTTCCATATTCCCCTTTAATATTATTTTATCGATTACATAAATCTGCCGTAACTTAGCCAAAAATGTACCACAAAATAATGTCACCATAATTACTGGAAAATATTAAAAATTAGAATAAAAACTTTTATGTGATGAGGGTAGTAAAATAATTGCGTAATTTTTATTTTATTATTTGTGGGAGCTTGTCTTTATCGTATTTGCAAATAGTTACTTCTGAGGGATTTAATTACGTGATGAAACGCATAATACGGGTAGTATATTATTCAACAAGGAATTAATTATAGCCATTATTACTTCAGGGTGACGTTTACGTTACGAGCAGAAGGCGTCGCGCAAATCGCTCGAGTTGTGTAATAGAAGAGCTATTATTTACCTTAAGTTGTACATGTTTTTAATGCAATGATGCATATAACAAGCATATATTTGGCTGTGCAATGGATTCATCAATATCCAGTACAATTGATATTTGCAATTGGTATTTTGTTTTTATTTTAGGGAATAACTTTTTTATTGAGAATTTGATTTCATAAACAAACGTAGACCTTTACGCCGCTACGGCATTACGTTTACTGAATTTACATCAGTGTTGCATGTTAGAAACAATGCCCTGCTAGGGCTAATTAGGATTAGGTTACGTGCCAATTGCGCTCGGATATCCTATGATTGAAGACAGTTGCGTTTACCTTTCAAAACATGGAAGAGAAGGGGCGCCATTTAATATTGTGCCTAACAGAGCTGACAATACGTATTCCAGTTCTGTGTTCACCGTTTACTTCTCGTCACGAGCGCTTAGAAGCCTCAACAAACCTATCCGGCCACAATAGGGGCAACAGATACCTAAATAAGCAAAGTTTATGTTCTTTTAAATCCGTAATTCAAATTATATAAGATATTTTTATGTCAAATATAATTATCAAAAAGAAAAATTTGGTGGTGGTGATCAAAAATTAATGATGGCAGCTGATATTGAAAAGTTTGGGTCAATCCTAAACTACATATTCTTGTCTTGATAATATTCTTGTGTTCGATTATTATCTCCAAGTATAATTTCAAATCTCATTGATGTTTCTAAGGCAGTTTATTGGTATTTTAGAGTATTTACATTAGAGTGTTGAAGTATAATTAAAAAAAACAGTCAAAATTGGATTTTACTTTCAACAGTTTTTGTAATTTTGGTAAGAAAATGGTGATACTTAGTGTAAAATACTTGTTTTTGCCCTTGAAACAAACCTTTGAATTTGTAAAAGATATTTTTGTATGATAAATGGACAAGTATTAAAATAAAATGGTTTTTATTTTTTTACTCAAAACGTAGAACGATAAAATATGAAGAAATATTTTTTTCTTCACAATTATTGATTAACGAATTCAATCGTCATATTTTCTTTGTAAAGTAGTCGGTGACGTGGCAATACGCGCGGCACTTGATCGTCTCCCGTAGCTATTGATAAACCTAAAATTTCATAATAATATCTCAAGCTGTTTTGGAAAAATCGAATTTTAACTGTTTTGTTTATTAAATTGCAACATCTTGTAGATCGGTAACGAAGCGTTTGCGATCCTATGTTTGTAAGAACTTTTTTTATGAAATGACCTGGGCAAACACCTTAAATATTCTCGGGTCTTTTTTAAACACCCTGTATATCTATATATCTTCTTTTTTCTTTGCCATATTTATTTATTTTTAGAGGGTTTATCTTGGGATGGTAGCAATAAAACGACTGATTATATTACTTAACGTTTCGGTCCCTTTTTTGGGCCCTTTCCAAAACAGGATTTTATTTATGATATATTTCACAGGCAAAAATGACAGTTTTAATTAATTTTTAAGGTTACTAGACTATTCGATTATCATAGGGCATCATCATAGGGAAGAACAGTCAAGAAACCCTACGAACTTAGGCTATTTTATATTTTATTATTTCTCTAAGTTTAGTTATGTTAATATTATGTAGATGTATCTTTATAGTAAGTAGGTATGTATATACGTATATAAGTTTATATATAGAGAGAAAGTTTTTTGTCCTTTTATTCAATATTTTTATATTAACAAAGTGTAGATTGTAGAAAGAGATGTTCTGTATCTTTTTTGTCATTACATGCATTAGAATTTTTTTGAATATAAATTCTATAATTATCCGTGTTTTATAATTTTGTTCTTTATTAATAACTTAAGTATTTTCGTAGTTAACTTGATGATCTGTTTCATTAGAATGTTTTTTTACAGCTGTAATATTAGCTGAATATTTGTGACCTTTTAAACGTTCTTCAAGAAGTTCAATTGTTTGACCAATGTAGACTTCATCACATTAAAACATATTTTTGTGAAAAGATAGTGTTTTTTCAATTTTTACGGTTTCATCTATGTATTATACTTTAAAACTACGCGCAGTTCGTTACCTATTATTTTTTAATACCCTAAGAAACCTCTGTAGCTTGGGCTAACTAGCAAACCATCCGAGCGAATCGCAGTAGAGACTGGTAGCGCCGTCTGGCGTATAACGTCCAACGATTCAACAGTTTAATGAGGCCGAGCTCGATCTCCTGTCTCTAGACTTCATGACGCAAACATTCGTTTAGTTGGTTTGTCAACCTGTCAGACAAATTTAGATCAAACAATCGGAATTTCTATCTGTTACCTGGTAAATTTATCTTATTGACAGTTATCACCAAGTTTGTCAGAAGATTAATAAATCGGCCTTAGACATGAATGAGTACAGAATGCGTACATATCTAAACCGAGCAATAATTATTAATTTTTAACAGTTTCGCTGTTACTAACAATTGAATACACCCTAACGTTTACGCTACCTATAGGACAAACACAGTACAAAGCTAGTAATTTTATAAGCCTTCTTCGATTTCATTTACTTCAGTACTTCCATTGAGAAGTTAATGAACATGTAGTTGCATATTTACATCATATGTGTTATATTATAGTCCTCTAGGCCAAGCCTCTAAAAAGTTCTGCATATTAAGCTGCAATAAATCTCGATCTGCGTTACTTTGTTTGACACTTTATCTTATCCGGCTTGGAGTTCGTCGCATAGGATTTATATCCGTGCATCCCTCCAGATCAAAGGATTACAGAAGTTCGATAAATATTTAAATTAAGTGCCCGGAAAGTCATTATTTTTAATATAAATATGCATACATAAAATCCTGGGTAATTAGATAATTTATGTACAGAATTTCATATTTTACTTTTCATCACAACATATTACTCCAGTATATGTATGAAAATTTAATTGATTTCACGCAAAATTTGTTACAGGCATTTGAATATTGTACGCCACAGGGAAGGTAAATGACAAATATGTACAGACATACAGCCATATTTGCCCTATTTTTTTATAACTAATGACCAGCCGGAGTCGTAGAATTGCCCCATTACGTTTTACAGAAAAGTTGTAGGTATTAAAAACACCTTTAATTTTATTACGTATGCGTTAAAAACGAAAAATAAATCCGTCTCTTATAAAAATAAAGCCCTTGTTCTGCACTATTTTATAAATTAATGTTAATAACTTTACAAAAATGGCTTCAAATGACATATGACAACTTGATGATGAGCACATTATGAGTCTTTATAAGTGTGCACAATTTAAGGCAGTACGGTTTGATAGTTGTTGAATAATTGTATTTGTTTATCCCAGAGATAATTAATTTAAACGATCGTCATAAGCAAGTTAATTAATTTAGAGGTGTGTATCACAGTGGATTCTTATACGACTGAATTACAAGGTAAGCTGAAAAAATACTATTTGTTCAAAAAATTGTTGTAAAAAAGTCGGTTTACTTTGTTATTTTCTATGATAAATGATTGTAATTGGTCATTGAAGTCTGTTAAAAGACATGCAATTTAAAATGTACCTCTACGACCAATAGGCGCCAAGGTAGTAAATAACAAATTAATGATATCTGTTACTTTAAACGTTAATTATTGAAATCTTCACAGATTATCACTGATGGCCTATACTTTATGATTCAATTGATAAGCATATAATTTATGCAATGAGTATGACACGCTAGTCCTTGAAAGTGAAAGCACTTTTGCAAGAGCGTCGCGTCGTGGTGAGGTGGTGGGGATAGCAGGCTGACCGTTTTCGCGCGGCGATTTTTTGGGATAGAAACTAAAAACAAATTAGATCGCTCATCAAAATTTCACATTATCTCGGCATCTAGACAACGCAGAACCTATTTTTTATAAGCAAAAAAAACAGCCACCTTTTAAACGGACTTTTTAACAACAATGTTTCGAACAAATGGTTTATATTTTCAACATACCTTGTAGTTCAGCCGTTTAAGTAGCCATTCACATGTCTAAATCCTTTATCTTGCTTATGACGATTGTTTAATTGAACGGCCTCTGCGATAGCAATTATTCATAAAATATTAAACAGAAGATATTATATAGAAGAGGTTTTTTGCCATTTTCTCGATTATTTATTTAACGCAAAAAAACTTCTACAAGCTCAAGAAAATTCTGCAGCTCAAGAACTGATTTTTCCGACCTTAGGCATTGACGACCTTAGGCATTCCGACCTTAGGCAGACGTACAACATTCAAATACCTGTAACAAATTATACCATTTTTTTAAATGTTTGTATATAACAAAATATGTATGTTTGAGGCATGCCTTTAGAGTAAATACTTAAAAGATTCACATTTAGCGGATATACACAGGTTTATGACCTCCTATTCCCGAAACAAGCATATTTCCTTCAATTGAAATAAAGTGGATAATAAAAGATTGGATCCTTTGACTATAGGGGCAAAAAATTAAATTAGCTTTTGTTAAAATACACTGCGCAACTTATTTAACAACCAAAAAGTTAACTCAAATTTGATGTTATGTATTTTCGACAATTTTTGTTCGTTTTGGTCGACTTTTTTTTCAAATTGTAGGTTTTTCTCTTAGGAATATCACTGTCTTAGTTGTTTTGGTAAAACGAATGATTTTGATATTATACCAGGTGCTATAAAAATGTTATGTTTTTTTCCGAAATTTCAAAACGTCCTGTGGGCTATACAAGGTATAGCAAGTTATTGCAATTATAGCCAATTTAAAGCCTCATGTTTTTTCTACATTTTCTTTTTTTTTCATTTGTTTATCTCTGTTACTTCATAAAATATCCAATTTTTGATTTGACGTGATTTTTATTAAATTTATTAACTTTCTTTTTTGTCAAGTGCTCATTATTTATTACTCATTATACTGGTTCAATGCCTCATTTTGCGTTCTGTTTTCCTTGATATCTTATAATTTATTGAGAGATGCAAGGTGTTTTAGAAGAGAAAAAGGTCTTAAAAGGACAAAAACTCAAAAAACATACCTAGAAAAATGGATTGCTTTAATCAATAAAACAACGAATAACAGGAAACAAAACAAAAGTAAATAGAGAATTAGTATCTGATGTTTCCACCCCTTCCGCGAATGACCTCCCGACATCTTTGGTTCATACTTAAAACCAAAGTTCTGATTAGGTTCTGATCTAGGCCATTCCATAATTCGACTAGGCGTCCTTCCAATTCTTGTATTTTGGGGTTGTCGTCCCTCACTTCGTAACTGCCGACCGATAAAATCCCAAACATGTTCAATGGGGTTAAGGTCGGGGCTACGGGCTGGCCAGTCTATGTGATCAATTCCTACTTCTTCAAGATAATTTCTCACGATAAGACTCGTGTGGGGACGCGCATTGTCTTGCATAAGTAAAAAATTGGGTCCTATATAGGGGGCATAAGGCAAAACATGTGCTTCAAGAATGTCTGTGATGTATCTGTCAGAATTGAGATTTCCATTCACAGTTACCAAGTCCGTTCGCCCAGTCAAAGATATTCCGCCCCACGCCATGACGGATCCACCTCCATATAAAGTTGTGTGCAAAAAATTGCATTGACTGTATCGCTCATCGGGTCTTCGGTAGACGCGATTACGTCTGTCACAATTATACAAACTGAACCTTGACTCATCAGTCCAAAGAATACGTTCCCAATCTGCTTCCATCCAATTAACATGCTCATTGGCAAAATTCAATCTGGCTCTTCTATGATCTACTGTTAATGCGGGTCCTCGAGCAGCAATCCTGGGTCTTAAATTTGCCTCCCTCAGTCGTCGGCGTACAGTTTGAACGCATATGAGTGGACCACCTGCGTCTTGAAGTTGTGCTCTTAGATGTGTTGCAGTTATAAATCGTTGTCTTACCGCATTTACTCTTAAAAAGCGATCCTGGATAGCAGAGGTAACACGAGATCTACCTTGACCGGCCCGTCTGGAAGGTTCTCCTGTTTCCG
This sequence comes from Tetropium fuscum, assembly GCA_964058915.1. Classification (NCBI taxonomy): domain Eukaryota; kingdom Metazoa; phylum Arthropoda; class Insecta; order Coleoptera; family Cerambycidae; genus Tetropium; species Tetropium fuscum. The sequence continues at coordinate 212,887 of CAXKVY010001674.1, forward strand.
CGTACCTTTGAATTGCTCTCGCTATAGTTGTGTGAGACACTCCCAACCTTCCAGCTATGCGGTTGTAACTCCACCCGTCACCATGTAATGTAGCTGCCTTAACACATTCATCACGAGTTAAATTTCTGGTTTGGCGTTCCATTATTCACTAATTATTGCTGGACTGTCAACAAAAAACTAATGACACAGTTGTCAGTTTATGACGTGTAATATTCGATTTCCATAGCTAGCTGTTTGAGTTGTCCGATAAATGCATTTCATGTGAATAAAAGCATATGGTGTTTCAAAACGTTGTATTTCATGAAGTAACAGAGATAAACAAATGAATAAAAAAAGAAAATGTAGAAAAAACATGAGGCTTTAAATTGCAATAACTTGCAATACCTTGTATAGCCCACAGGACGTTTTGAAATTTCGGAAAAAAACAACATTTTTATAGCACCTTGTATAATATCAAAATCATTCGTTTTACCAAAACAACTAAGACAGTGATATTCCTAAGAGAAAAACCTACAATTTGAAAAAAAAACGACCAAAACGAACAAAAATTGTCGAAAATACATAACGTCAAATTTGAGTTAGGTAACTTTTTGGTTGTGCGTTAAATAAGTTGCGCGGTTTATATCATCCACAGTTCTTTGCTCATAGAACGAGAATAGTAAATAGATAATTATTATTTTATAGGGCTCATATGAGATGAATCACCTCATATGGATTTATTCTAAATAATTGTAGTGTGTCTAACTGTACAGTTAAATAATCGTAGGTCAATTACAGTTGTCATTACAAGTGTCACTCCTATTGCCACCACCACCAATAAAATTGGCGGCTTTCGTACTTTCAGTATTATCAGTTGCGAGCCTGGAACTTTGATGATACGAAAACACCAATTGATTACGGCTGGAAACTAACATTAAACGGCTTACTTCCAAGTAACCACAATACCGGATAACTATTTAAATATGATTTACTGCAAATTGACAAAAAAAAAACTGCTGATGGATGGACGAACGGACGGACATTTAAAAAGTTGCTAAAAAGTTTTTCCGCTCAAATGCAATATACTCTTGGACTTTGGTAGCGAAGAATCTTCGCTACCAATAGAATAGGTAATTGTTAAATGATATACAAATACTCTTTTATGAAACATTTTTAGGTCTATATTAAGGTAGACCTCGAGTTTTATAAAAATTTCAAATAAGGGAAATGAAATCTGTCAAGTTATCAATAGCGGATATAAATCCTAATTTCTATGAAGCAGGTTTAAAATGCAAAAATGCAAATGCGTGGAAACTACGTATCTGGAATATGAATCCAGAAATCTCTAGGGATAATTCCTGACTTATCATTTATAAAATATGTAGGTAATCCTTACTATAATACTTGTTTTAAAATCTATATAGAGAAATAATGATATCTACGGAATAAAATGCACTCAAATCATATTTAGTCAATAATTTGAATATTTGTGAAATTTATTCATTGCTTAAAATCAGATCCAACAGTTTGTGTAATAATGTGTGAAACACCAATATTACCTTCTCTTCTCTACTTCTGTTACAAATATGTTTTTTATATAGATAGCCAATATTTTATATGTTACATTTAATAACGTTCCCTATAGTTTTGGTGTTCCACTCTGTCTCTTTCATTATGTATAGGGCAGGTTATTATTCCTTCCGCCAATTCCTTGGGCAGTTCTTCCTTTTCCATTATCTTCTCTCAGTTTATGTATTTGGTAGATTAACACATTTCCTACACATCCAAATAGTTTTGCTGTCAAATTACAATTTCCAGTACTTATTATTTTTCAGTACTGAAATTATTTCCTCATAGTTTTGGGCGGGTACCAAATTTTATTCTTATATAATGGGTACGTATTTATCCGTTTCTTGTTCACTATTTTCAATCCCTTCCACCTTCTTAACAATCCCTTCCACCTTCTCAGCGCTTCTTTTTCCCCAACAATTTTCCCATTTTTGTCATTATAGAATACTGATCTGCGATACTGTCGTCTTCTCTCATTCTTCACTTCTTAATATATAGGTATATGTTTCTAATGTAATTATTTCCTTAATTACCTATCTTTTATTTACTCTAAGACAGCTTCGCAAACTATTTATTTTCTTCTTAACATCACTTTAGTTTCATCTCTTTGTTCTTCGTATTTCTTCTTTGCTTCATCTGCTCCTTCCTGTAGGATATTATGTTGCCTTACTTTTATTTTAACTTCAGGCTCTGTCTTGCATTATTTATCAAACCATACTTTTTTCTTCTTCCTAATTACTTTATTGCATTTCTCAGGCGTCATTTCTATCTTTATTTTATTTATTTTATCTTCCTGGTGTTTGCTAGTTCTGTACTTGGTTTGCTTGCATAATCTATTTATTCCTCGGCTAATCAACTGGGGTATTTCTGTTTTTTATCTCCATTTGGTTTCTAGTCGTCAGTTTTATTCCAACCATAAAGTGGTAAATTCTGCATTTACACCTCTATACGATCTTACGTTTTCAATCGATTTCGCTTCTGGTTTTTCATTTGGGTATTTATTTTCTTTGGAAGCATGTGCCTATATGATTAAGTTCTTTTCTTTTCCAAAGTCTATTAAAAAATTTACATTTTAATTAGTTGTTGTGTGTTTGCTATGGTGTCCTACTGTTGGTCTGTACAGTTTCCTTTACCTATTTTTACATTTGCATCTCCTAGTAAAATTTTCTTATCATACTTTGATATCTCGTATATTCTGTCTAATTCATTATAAAATTATTCCTTTCCTCGCATGGGGCATGAATATTAAACAGTGCGATTTCTTAGTATTTTCCTTTTAGTCTTAAATGGCATATCCTATTTGAAACTAGCTCATACTTTCCTATTAGTGATTTCAGTTAAATTTTTATTATACATTCTGTACCTTGTAGTATAGCCACCCTGCCACGATTTATAAATATCTAATATCTATTACTATTATCTATTACTATTATCCCTAATTGTATCCCTTTGTTTCTTGTAGTGTAACTATGTCAAAAGTAGGTAGTTGTATTTCATTTACGATACCTTTTAATTTTTCTTCTTCAAAAATATCCCTTACGTACCAAGTATCATTTTTTATTCCTCTGTTAATTTAATTTTTCCTTTGCTTTAATATTTTTTTGTGATTCTCGTTCTTCGGATTTTGTAAGCCTTTTCGTTACATGATCGTCACTAGTTTTTTACTACCTGCGTCTCTTCTTGGCGTCTTTATATTGCATATAATTCCTATAAATCTTGACTGAAATTTGATGATTACTTAATTTATATTAAGTGTTTAAATTATTTTACACAATTCAACTGCATTTACTATCATTTTTTTTACTGTATAATGCTGCTTGCGATAAACCTATCACGATTATTTAGATTCCTATAGGTTGCTGATTTAGATACGTACTTATGGTCTAATTTACAAGTGCCATTCTATTCGGAATGACATCTAGAAATTTTCTGCAAAAATTTTAAGTGGGGCCGGTAAAAATTACAAACGTTCAATATTTCAAAAACTATTGCAGATATCGGAAATCGAAAAAAAGATCCTTAAAGAGAAGGAACATTCTTAAATAAAGTCCCACCTGCCGGAACCCTGGCACCAATATTTATAATTTTGATTTAGAGGTGAAAATAGGGCTAAAAACGGGTGATCTGACGCCGACCGATTCAGATACTTCAACAAAAAAAATTATTTAAACACATTAAATATGAAAATTAACATATAAAAAAATTCCCATATCTTTTGGATACTTGAATAAACGATAATCCGTTGCACACATTTTTCCAGTAAGTTTAATTTTTGTCCCTCTTTGGAGCTATTCTTGAAAGGCTTCAAAAAAGATCCCCGTTGGAAAAATAAAAAAAAATTATATTTCAACAGATTCATAAAAATACCCATATAAAAAATAGAGAATTGTTTTCACATAACATGACACATAGTTGTTTTTACTATTTTTTGAAGCTTTGAAAAAAATATAACACGAAAATAAATTTGTTTATAACAAATTATTCATGAAATAAACAAATAAAATATGAAAAACATTTTAAAATTTTTCAGGATATGGAGGAGCAATATAAATGTGGATTTTTCACAAAAAATGGTTCTTTAATATTAATATTTAATAACAAAACATTGTTATTTAACAAATGCGCTTTTAAATAATAATTTTTTTTTAGAAACGATGTTTTTCTTAAAAATCGTTATATTTATTGATGATTAGAATACAAAAAAAGAATTGGAATATCTTATAAACAAAGCATTTGTTTATAACAATTATTTAAACAATAGGAGTAAAAACTATAAAAAACCGTTTTTATGTAGCTTTCAATAATAATAAAACGATCTAATCGGAGTATTTAAAAAAACATGGTTTATTTACGTATTTTTTAATGCCTTCGATTGTCAATAACAGTGGAAGCAGATTTTTTTTTCTTCTTCTTTTTAGATCTACAGCCTTTCAATAATAGCTCCAAGAAGTAAAAAAATCTAAGGTTATTAGTTTGCCATTATTTATCATGGTTTTTGTATTAATTTAATTTAAAACTTGAGAATATAGTGGAAGCAGTAGATGAAAAGAAATGGCATTAATGAAGAAATCAAGCGGCATTGGTATCATGACAGTATAGATGCTTAGCATCAATTTCACCAGCAGCACCAGAAAATGAACCATTAAGATTCAAAATGGTGGCCAATTCTTCAAATATGGATTATAAATTAGAAAAAGATAAAATAATATGACCGGACTAATATGTTTTTTTGGCAGGTAATATTATTTAAGATCAGTCTCAAAATTTTACAGAATAACGTATAGAATAATCATTTCTTGAATGAATTATCAAAATACAGGGCCATAAGTAAAATGTGCTAAAATTAAATAAAATGATATTTTTCTTATTTCTGTCGGAGTTAAATTATGATGACAACTAAAAGAGATTTAATATGGCTATAATGAAGTTGCTAAAACACATTGTTCATAGGTACCTATTACATTCTTAAAATTAGAGTAGATATTATATCACCTATAAAAAATAACATTTTTCTTCTTTCCCCAAATAAATATGATTTGAACATAATTTTTGGTATTTTAAATTATGTTATCGTTTTCATAACCTCTGTTAAATAAATAATTTTTATTGTTAAAGTGTCCGAATCAGCCGGCGCGCGAAGACACATCACCTTTTTGCCCCATTTTCACCTTAAAAAAAAAATATAAATTATGGTAGCAGAGTTCCGAGAGGTGGAACTTTTTTTTAGGATATCTCCTGCTCTTTAAGGGTATTTTTTTCGATTTCCGATATCTGCAATAGAAACCCACATATTTTTCCCCTAAATTGTTTATCTTTTGTAATTTTTACCGGCCCCAATTCAAATTTGCAAAAAGTTTCTAGATGTCATTCCGAATCGAATGAGCCCTAAATTATAATTTAAGAGAAATTCACCTTGACTTGACAAATGACACTTGTTGACTAGAATATTAGTGTCCATGTATCTGAAATTAAGCGTTCAGAATTAATCATCGAACGAGAAAACAGTAGGTATCTATCAAATTAAACTACACGCATGATATCTTGAACAAACACGCATAGGGAATTAAATTAATAATTTCCTCTTTGCACCCTACTCGAACATGCTTGCTTATTAACCTTTTTCCTTCAACAAATACTACTGGCAAGAAAATAAAGGAGAAAAGACGATATAAATAAGACTAGAGGGCACATTATGGCATGACACTGCTATCGGGTCTATCCATAATCGTTCACCTGTCTTAGTCTATTGTACCGAGCTTCCGTTCACAGGTCCCTCCTCTCCGCTTCGCCACTCGACCCCCGGAGGCCAGAGGTTACGTCTCGGCGGGGCTGAGCCGCCGTTACACTCTTATGCTCCGGGTGTGAAAAAGCAAGAGGTCCCACGATTGTAAGACGAAACAATAAGATATATATATATAGATTATGTTTATGTATGAATCATTAAGGAACACCGGAAGGGCAGCCGAGGATGTAGAATGACAAAAATGTAATCTGGTGATTAAAGGTAACAATTACTGATTATATGTTTGAAAATAAACAAAGCTTGTGATGAATGCTCTTTGATTTGGTCGTAATTAGTATAGTCCGTCGGAGAAAGCGCGAAAAGCCTTATCTTTTTGTCCTACCCAACACTGAAATATAACCAAGTGGGATTTTCAACAGGTTAACAGGGTCTGAAAGTATTAGTAAATTATTTTATTGGCCATGTTTACTTTTTCATACGTTTCTGATATTTTCCTCCATGTTTTCTTTTTGATCTCTTCTTCTTCTTCATCATTGTGGCCCATCTTCGACCGAGTGTTACTGCGATCTGAACTAAAAGTGAATGACGAAACTGATGAAAGCCAAAAATGACGCTAAAGATCTAATACAATTTTTAAAAGCCTACACTGAAGTGTCGAAATTATGTGAATTGGTGTGACAATACCTGCCACAAGTTCATCAGTAGAAATAAAGAATTTGGTGAGGAATTCAACGGGGCAGGAGAGATTTCGCAAATATCGCCGTTATCCAGTTGAAGTTGTTGAAGCATCAATGTTTTTATGATGACGTCATTGAAGAATTTGCACAAAGTGATCGATTAATCGAATTACATTATAAATTATAACGTTATTAACGTTATAAATAAGTATATAAGTTTTTAATAATTGCTTCCCTTACTTAAAATTTCACCGCACGCCCCTGGTTGTTTTGTTATTGGATTATTTCTTTATTGGATAGTCTACATTTTAGGATAAGTACTACAATCTACAATCTACTGTTGCTTGGTGATTGTTTTTATTGTTTTTGAAAATATGGAATATTTAAGAAAAGGCCTTTAGTAACAATTTGTACAAGAACAGGTGCGCCAACTAGAAAAAAAATATTGAAAGCTGCAGTAGCGAGTAGTGATACAGAAATGCAGGTTAGGCTACACTTTGATTCAGATTTATTTGAGGCTGGTGGAAAGTATCATAAAATTTGTTATGCAAAATAGATTAGCGAAAAAAATATTAAATCTGTACAAACCAAACCGCTGAAGGGAGAAAATCAATTTGAAGTACCGTTAAACACTTTATTTAGGGAAGTTGAACTTAGGTACTGTTATGCAAAAGAAAAAAATCGATAACTCTTAACATTTCTAAAGACACGCCTAAATGATATATTTGAAGAAATGACAGAAGAAAAGCTAGACTATTATAGTAGCGAAAATTTGAGAAAGAGGGTAGATAAACATTTTGGAAAACAAATATTCTTATTTTATGAGCATAAAGGAATTATAACAACAATTCATTCGAATAATAGTAGAGATAAAAAAAATGACAACAAAGGAATGTTTGTTGTCAGATACAAGTAAATCAGACGAAGAAAACTTGCTTCACGACAATAAACTGATAATTCTTCATAAAGCTGCCGATGTTTTAAGATCAGCTATAGCTGAACATTTCGAAACAAAGTCTAATAAAAAAACACGTCTATATAAACAATCTGAATGAAGATCAATGTAAACAAGAAGTTCCAGATGTATTCTAGATTTATACACATTTATGTTGTGGGTATTGCATGATTCTAACTTATCTCACGCCACTACAGACAAATTTGATTTAAACGTTATTGCAACTAATAAAATATAGAAAACAAATTTGAAGGAGCCCAGCAAGAATTTGAAGACGATATAAATTTAAAAAAAATGCTTTAACTTGTATTAGGAAAAAACATACTATTCTTAACATACCATAATAACATAATAACATACTAAATCTCAATATTCAACTTGATTTGTTAGTTATAACATTTTGCGCTAAAGGGTAATTATTTTGTACCTATATTATTTTTTGTATTGTTTATTGGGTATAAATTGTTTTGTCACCATATAATAAATATTTGTCATCAAACGAAATCCTTTGATTATTTATCCAAATTAAATCATTGCCATGACGTCATACGCTCTTTGGTGAACGCGAGATGTATCGGCGTGATGTATTCAGTGTATTATTTCAGTGTATTTGAAAGGTTGTACCGCTTTAGTGTCGAAAACTAGACCCAACATTATTGCAATAAATTGCAAAATAAAGTTTAATTTAAGTTTAAATTTGGTAGATTCTGGTGGCAAAAACATTCGAATACCTCAACATATAAGCGAGTTCACACAAGTTTAATATTTTTAAATCGTTGAAAATTTGTGTAGCATCTCAAATAACGTCAATTTTTTTTAGTTAATGTTAATATTTTTGCTACAAATTACACATTGAATTAAAGAGAATCATTTATACTATAAAAATAAAAAAAGAGTATGATTATACCCCTTTTTGTTTTAAAGCTATTTATGATTAAATTTAAATTTTCTGCTTTTCAATTTTGTCATTTTTTTTATTGTAACTTCGGTCTCGACCAAAGTAAATTTTACGTAAAAAAACATGCTAAATAAACTGGTAAATATTTTATTCGGTAATACCTCGGTATTCGGTTTGTTTAGCCTTTCGATAGTGTACTAGTGATTGTTTACTTAACCGACTTATGCCGTTTTTCAATTTTTTTGCAGAAATGACAAGGAAACACTCCTAAGACTCATGTTTGATAAAAAAACTGAAAATTTTAACCTTGAACTTTTTTAGCAGACATGAGATCGATGGGGACTTTTGGTATTTTATTTGCAATGGTGTACCCAAGGTATCTACGAAAATTCAGTTATGTGCGAATTTTTGTGATATGAAATTTATATTTCGACCGAGCTGGACCAAACACTTCTATTCTGGAATCCTGTGAAGTATTAATATACGTACTACGCGACTATTTGAATGCAAGACTAGGTAAGACGTGACAAAAAGTGCAGAAAAGTGACAGGGGTAGAACAGGTTGTGATCAGTTCTCTTCAACATCATTCATTCCAGGAGATTCCCTTGTAATAAAGTTGTTCTTTCGCACCTTCACTGATTGCGACACCACCTCTGCCCTTTTCTGGCAGAGGAAAACGAGAATATTGGGCATCCATTCAAAACAGCCAGACCTTCTTGACGTGGCTACCATGTTTCTGAACCATGACGCCACTTATGAGGAGATAACCTGGACAGCTGATAAGCTGGCAGCAAATAGCTAGTGGCGCCATATGGTGGGTGAGAAGACGACTCTGTCTACGCCCTGCGTTATGGGATACTTATCCGATCTGCTGCCAAAGCCAAAGTCCAAGACTGATGGTAATTTTTGAATTAAACAATGTATTTCATGGTACTTTTTCAACAAAATGCTCTAAATTTATCAAAAGAAGCTATATTAATAGTTAAGTTTCCCTCCGTCATTGTGACAGATGAAACTTTTGCGTTGGATCGACATTTATTATAACCTTATTCACAATAAATCTGGATAACGCCCGACAAGAGTTCAATAAGAGATTGTCACGATAGAGTTGTCGAAGAGAATATGTTTAGAATATTGACCTCTAGATTTGGGGTTTTTCAAAAAGCAAAAGGCTTGGGACCGAAAAAGCAACTAAAATTACTATTGAATGTTGTTATTTGCATAATTTTCTGGCTAAGGAGAGCTAAACATATTTTCAGTTTTCTACTACATCTACATCATTACCAAACATCTACATCGACATCATTACCAAGCAACATCATTACCAAGCATTATCATCATTACCGTACATCATTCCCAACTGTATCATTACCAACTATATCATTACCAAGCGTCATTCCATCAGCATTGCATTTACACGTTCAATGTTACTCTCAGTATTATAACTTATTGACAGTTTTATTGATCGTGGTCCGCTTTAGGGGTAAAGAGCAATGGTACCTCCTCTTATCGAGGTCATATCTTTAGCCAAAAGTATTGTTACATTATATAATATAATCAATCAGTTTGAAAACAGTTTAGGAATTATATTAATATACTGTGAGCGCTGTACTAGAATCTCCATGGGATACTATGATTTTAGTGCTACCATTAAATCCGCCAAACTTTTTTGAAAATAATTATTATAAGGCCATTATAATAAGCGAACCAGCGTACAAATATTAACTGACATGAGCAGATGCGCTTCATCGCAGTTCAATTAAAATACACCTAATTATCTCCCACGTTGTCATACGGGAATGTATTTGAAAGCCACGGAAAACCAATCAATATTTTCCAAATCACGTTAAAAACCCGATTTTGCTTTAAAAGATGACTTAATTTTATTAAAAATTCAATCACGATTTCTTTTGTGGCGGGACAATATCATACCCACTTCATAATTCTATACCTACCATTATAATACTGATCGGATGACAACTTTTGTCTGTCATTGGTGTTTACTATACAAAATAAAAGCAAACTTTAATTTCATTTAACATTGGAGATAACTTTCTAATAAAATAATAAGCCCTCAAGTAGCCGCTCGTCTGCCATTTGCAAGTGGTCACCCAAATTAGGAAAAAGTAGTATAAAATCTCGTTATTTATACCAAATTAAATTCGCGATTAAAATGTGCGGAAATGTCATTGGTCCAAGTAACCAAGTAGACACGCTAGATGGTAGCACTTTTGAAGCAAATGCCTTTGAAAATGCCGAAAAATCACAAGTCACAACCGCGTGTCACCAAAGCAGTCTTGTGACTGCTTTGGTGACCGCGTGATCGCATATCAGGATAAATGTTAGCTCAAAATATAGGTAAAATTATGCTGATTCAATATATGAAAAGAAAATATTAGCAGACGATACTACTTCGCCGACAGACGTTGTCAAAGACTGTTTGGCGTTTGAAGGAATAGGGTTTTCTTTTAATTCTTTAAAATTAGAGGGCGACAGAATATGTAGGCCGAAGTAAGATTCTTTGTTTTTCTCAAATCTCGAATCCATGCTTTCAATGACTCGATCTCAAATAGCATTGTGGACTTCAACACTGTATTTTGAATGAGCGTTTTCAATAGGATCATCACGAGACAATTCACCAGACATTGTTTTAATACTCCTGATTCGTTTCCCAGGCAAATTATTTTCCAACTGCATATCCTCACCTCTAGATTCAAATAAATTTTGAGCGCAATTACTAAATTTACCTGCTTCTAATTTAATGTTTGCCATATCTATTTGAATGGATATAAGTTGAACAAGTGCAGCAGGAACCAATTTTGACATTTTGATTAGTGTTGTTATTATTTCAACGTACAACGCTTTGATATGAACTTTATATTTGCCGAAAACCCAGAATGGGTTGAATTGTTTTCCGATCACGCCATATGTATGTCCATGCCATTATGAGATTCTTTAAAGAAAACTGCTAAACTATTGCAATCAATCTTGGGAACTTGGAATTGGGATCTTGGTGCAATATTAAGATACCAATTTTAATACATGGCTGTAACACCATACATGAATTTGTCCAGGAAAATTTTCAGTTAACCAAGCCGTAAGCCATTATATTGGCCTTTCATATTTGCTGCACCATCGGTAGCATTTCCGATGCAATTATTAACATCTAAATTATTGTTATGTAAGACTTTTTGAAGTAAATTCATAAAGCTATGTCCTGAAGACATGGCTTTATGATAGATGGTAGCGATGTAGTGTGAAGGCAGAAGGTAGCTACATAGAACGGTAGAAGTGCTACATTGAATTATAAGTATAGTAATACTTAAGGAAAGAGACACATAATATACATATTATTTGGTAGTCGTAGATAATAGTATATTATGTACTTGGAGTATAAGGCTAACATTCTGTTTTAAGCTCAAAAGTTTGATCAGCGAGAATGAATGAGAGGAAGAAGCAGATGAAGCAGAGGAAAAATTATGATAATAGACTCGCTCTACGGGATGTGTTGAATTAGGCAATATGCTTATTATTATACGCTTGAGGAAAATATATTTTACTTCGCCCCCGTGAATAGTAGCTTCGACTAATCAGTACCTCTTAAAAGTTTGGAATAAAATTCATAAAACTTCAATTAGCAATGTTTTGGGCAAAAAATCCCAAACACGATAATTTTTGTTGTCAAATTTTCACCTACAGGAGTTATTTCCGTTCGTTCATCCTCAATATCCTAACCCCCACCAACCCCAACTTTAAAATGTTACATAGCACGATACCCCTTGTGATACCTTATTTAAAAGGATTTTTTATGCTGAATACAGCAAAGAGAGAAATTTTTATTTTGGATAATAAATAACGAAGATATTCCCTAAATTAAAGTTCCCATGGTTACCTATGCTTTGCTAAAAATTAGATTATTAAAAAAAATGCCACTTTTGATAAAAAATACTTGACATTTCTCTTAGTGCAGTTTATTTTGACATTTTGTCAAACTTCACAACTTATGAATAATGCCTAATTTGTAAGATAAACAGAGGATTAAAATCCTAATAATGATTGGATGCGGAGATAAAATGAGAAGTCAGTCGGAAGTTTGTGAGATGTTCAATAATGTTTATCCTAATAACAGAGTTCCACAAATGCACAATCAACTGTGAGTAAAATTTATCAAATTTTTGCCCAAACTGGATCCGTAAAAGATGTTCAAAGACCAGGTCGACCTAGAACATTAAATGACGATGAACGTCTTCATGTAATGCTGAGTTTAACCGAAAACCCAATTAATCTGTGTGAAAAATAACTCAACAACATGGCGTTTCTAAATCTGTAGTTCATCGTAATGTGAAGAATGAAAAGTGGTCACCATTCAAAGTTCACGAAGTTCAGGAACTTTGACCTGGCGAACATTATTGATCGTAATCCATATTTTGCACAAAATATATTTTTTTTCCGATGAAGCAACATTTTATTTAAACGGGACTGTAAATAGGCAACCAACGAGATACTTGAATAATATAAATCCTCATTGGATGTCTCCTGTGACTCATTCACAAATTCGACAAAAAGTAAATGTTTGGGCGGGAATAGTCGGTAATAGAATTTTACAGAATTAATTTTTTTTTCAAGGGAAACGCCAATAGCGAAGTTTACCTCGATTTCCTCATATTCGAAGTTTTGCCGGCCTTATTAGTTTTGTTCCCCCATAATGAAGAGCCCTATATGGTTGATGTAAATATTTGGTTCCAACAAGATGGTGCTCCTCCACATTATACGGCACGTGTAATTTTCACGTGCACGTGTAAGCATTTTCAAATCAAACGTTCCCAAACCGATGGATAGGTAGAGGAGGTACTATTGAATGACCCCAAAATCTCCTGACATGACGCCATTAGATTTCTATCTATGGGGTTATTTGAAAAGTACGGTTTATGCCACTCAACCAGAGGATATCGAGGAATTGAAAAAAAGAATATTGAATGTTGCTAGTGAAGGACCACCGAATGTTATTCGGTCTTCTGTGAACGCTTTTCAAGATCTAATTAATTACTGCCAGATTGTAAATGGTGGCCACGAATAGTTATTATAAAAAATTTAGCTTACGAGATTTTCCCAAGCAAAGTAGTAAATTTTAATACAGAGCTCAATTTTTTAAATAAATTCGTTTTTTTTGCAGAAATCTTCATTTTTTGTTTGAACAATGTGTTTAAATTTGCCAACAAAATATTCTTTTATGCTGAAATCAGCGACACAATGCTTCACAGCGTAATTACAAGATGCATTGCACTTTCTTGTGTCAAATGCGATTGATTGGCAATTGTTTTAAAGTTCTTATTTTTAGCAAAGCATAGATAACCATGGAACTTTAATAAAGCGAATGTCTTCGTTATTTATGATCCAAAATTAAAATTTATTTTTACTATATGCAGCATAAAAAATCCTTTGAAATAAGGTATCACACTGGGTATCGTGTTATTTAACATTTTAAAGTTGCGATTGGTGGGGGTTAGCGGGTTGAGGGTGAACGAACGAAAATAACTCCTGCAGGTGAGAATTTGACAACAAAAATCGACGTGTTTGAGATTTTTTTGAAAAAACATTGTTAATAAATGTTTAATGAATTTTATTCCAAACTTTTGGGACATACTGTATATACCCCTATAATCAAAGATAGTAGCCATTTTTATATGCTCGTTGATTAATATACTATTACTTGTCTATGTATCATTAGAATAGGTTATGTTATAACTGTTATATACACATATACTAAAAAAGTAATATATACTAATTTTCTTAAATAATTAACATACGAGGAAGTAAACGTACAATGGATAAATTAACATTCTCTTCATAAATAATTGTCCATTTAGAAATTATATTCGCTTAATTATTATGTTTGTCTTCTCATTTGGCACTATACATCAAATTGTATTGATTTCAATAAGGAATTGCATGTTGACATTTCAAAGTGCCCTGTAAAACACATTGGCTGATGTATATAGTTGTTTACAATATTTTTCACAACTTAATAGAATGTGCTGGATGTTTGTAGGAACATCTTATATACGAAAAATGCGTGCTTGATACTTTTATATCAATGTGTTCAAATATAACAAGTATAAATATAGTATAATAAATAATTTATCCAAAATATAACGCCTGTAAAGGAGAACAACATCTAGATTAGTATAGCTTAAGCGGGTTAGATTATAATTATTATTGATTAAACAGCAGTTTTCTCTTTTCTTATCTCTTTAGTCTTTCGTATATTCAAAGGGGAAGCTACGTGGTTGCCTGGAGAAAACTCGTACTTAGGTAATTAATACGATAATCCTTAGAATATTATAAAGCTATTTGCTGATTTGATCCAGACCTCTATGCACCTTTACAATAAAAAAATTGACAGTCATGAATCCATGCAAAATATAAATCGGAAACTATTAATATTACAAATGTCTGTATATGTCGGAAAATAAATATATTAGAGAAAGTTAAATAATATTATACTTTGCTGTTGATCTAACACTTGTATCTCAATTAAATCTCAATTTCGTCGATGACTTAGGCAGAATGCAATTTTATTTAAATAATGTCACACTGCTCTAATCTGATGCGTATTTATACGATTGTGTCAAGAAGTTTTGTCTTATAGTTCTAGTTCGATAACTACGTACACAACCTGGTGTACGTAAACTTAAGTTAAACGTGTATAAGTAAACTTAATTTCTCTATAAATACCTACACACATTGATCATATTCACAGTTGTTCTTTGCTTGATCTAATGATCTTAACTTGAAATTATTCTCTTATGTGGTATCCCATCTGGAATTACAACTTGAACAATAATTGAATGGAACCTATTCAACGAAGCGATGGAGGATATCCATACTCTGGTAGGAGATACTGAACATTTAATTTGTACTCGCTGGAGCTGAAGATAGTATTATGTTTATAATTCCTATACAAAATGCTCTTGCATAATCGTATTGATGTTCAGTTTCAATTTCTTAGCGCTTAGAAATATTAGCAATACAAACGTTTACAACTCCTTTGATAAAACAAATAGTACAGCGAATTAGCTAACCTATTGTGCACTTTTTGATAAAAGCACCAAATTTGGTACAAAGGTAGACCGATATAACGTGAACAAATTTGAATGTAGAGCCATTGGCCAGCTGCCCCTGGCGACCATTTTCTAAAATGGCCGCCAGTGGACACCCGAAAGGCAACAGAAGTTACATAAAATTTGCTGCTCAAGGTTTTACTGAATGTTTACTGAATATATATTAATTTAACTTCAACCAATTCAGAACATTCGTTTTAACAATGCGACTTCAGTTCTCAGAGCACTCTCCTGGGTCCTCGAATAACTTCCGATGTTTCATGCGTTGACGGGCTACGACACCATGTCCTGCTTCGCCGAACGTGGAAGGAGGACAGCATGGGCAGTGTGGACAATGCTACCTCCACTGACCCAGACTCTAACTCTTCTTTCCACTGACCAAATCGTATTAATGAAGACGCCATGCACACCACAGAATGGTTCGTTACACTGCTGTATTACAGAACAAGCACAGACACCGATATCGATAAGGCACGTCGCAAACTGTTTGCAAAGAAAAGCAACGTCCAGCTGATACCACCGACAAAGGTAGCCCTCAAACAGCACGTCCGAAGAGCTGTATACCAGAGAGAGCATGTCTGGGGTCAGGCCCCAGTTCTTGCACCAACACAGCCATCACCAACCGACCGGGGTTGGATCAAGACCAGCGGCGTGTAGGAACTTCTCAGGACAACGCTACCCGAAACATCTAGATCTACTGGGAGCTCGTCTCTTGCAAGTGCAAAGACTGTATGAAAAAGTGCGAGAAGGCCGGTCTGGAAAGCATATCACTGTGTGCTTGCGACGAGGAGTGCTCTGAGAACTGAAGTTGCATTCTTAAAACGAACTGGCAGTATACTGGGACTGATATTTTGTCTTTTAATTTTTTATTGCAATATGCAAAATATACAGAAATGAAAAAGTTTATTTCAATTGAATAAATACATCTTAGTTTTCCATTAATCTTTAAGTTACTTTAAACATTTCCCTTTCAGTTTGTTCATATTATATTTTCAAACAAAAAATTGTAACTGAAGGAAAATTCAATCAACGCGTACCTAAGGAAACTATCTTCAGATGAAGAAGCCGACTATTGGCGATGGTAGGCAGCTAAGAAAATCATGAGGCATGTAATGTCATTTCCACCTATAAGAAATAATGGTGGTCCTTGGGCAAGAGATAACAAACAAAAAGCCGACCTATTTACAGACCATTTAGAACAAATATTCAAACCCAACCAATTTGAAACTAACATCAGATTGGCAGACATTAGAAACACAATTTTAGAAGATATTATACCTATAATTAAATTAAGACGAACGTAAGTCCAAAAAAGGATTTGAATTCATAACGGGTGACATTCTGAAAAACTATCCAACAAAAGTATTGTAATATTGACTTACCTTTTCAACACAGCCCGACTGAAACATGTACCTCCCATTTGAAAAGTTGCAGAAGTAGTCATGATACCCAAATCTGGTAAGCCAATTAATGATGTAAAATCATAGATATATCTCTTATTCCAATAATTTAAAAGCTCTTTGAAAAGTTACTCCTCAAAATAATAAAACCTCTAATAGAGAATAATAACCTGATCCCAGAATATCAATTTCAGATAAAAGCATTCTACTATAGAACAAGTGCATCGAATAACGGATGTCTTTGAAAAAACTCTTGAAGAGAAGAAATTTTGTTCGGCAGCCTTCTTAGACGTAGCGCAAGTCTTTGATAAAGTTTGGCACAACGGACTGATTAAATAAAATGCGTCCAAAACAATATGTTTAAATTCTTACCTCCTGTTATATAACAATCAGGATATTTATACAAGAAGATGAATACTCAGACACAAAATAAATCAAAGCAGGTGTGCCTCAAGGTAGTGTTTTAAGTCTCGTCTTCTACTCTAAATTATGTACACCAGTGACATACCACAACTGGAAGATGTAAAATCTCGACATTAGCTGACGATACCGCACTTATTGCGATAGACTGGAAATAGCTAGCAATACATAGGCTGGACCAGACGAATAACAAAGCCTTGGTATGACCAAGCACCTTGGTATGACATTAGGTGCTAAGCTCCGATGGAAAGAGCATATAAATAAGAAACGAAGCTAGCTTAGTTTAAAATATATACTACTGGCACTACTGGCTTCTAATAAAATTACGTTTTGACAATCACAATGTCAATAAAATGTTATTAGGTAGATATTACATATGGTTGCTTCAGATCTTCTCAATGCCTTCTTCATTTCAACAGGACGGGATCCTTTTTTTAGCTCAAGTATCTTCTGATGTGATGTACCGGGCTTTAAAAAATCATAAAAAGCATGTGATGGGAAAACATTATTTCTTGCCTTTAAGTATGACACACACAAAACAAAACTTTTTGAAATCGATTTACAAGTATAATAGTTCGAGGATCTTGAACCTTCCAACTACGGCACTGATTTTACTTTTTTTTTAGAGAAAAGGCTAATTTTCTACCTAATAATAATTTCTAATAAAGCTAATAAAAATTTCTACCTTTGTTTTCCACTGCCATGTCCAATTAACTGAAATACATTGTTAAATAAATAAGAAACTTATTAACGATGAAATTGGGTTCCAACTGAATATGGTCCACAGTGTATAAAGTCCACACTATACATACTTACATTAAAAAATGACATGTGTAAATAAGTAGGCACAATATTATGAGTAATACTGTCTGTCAAAATAAAATGTCTGTAAAATCAATATACGTATGAGTTACAAAACAAATGTTATATATCTGCAAATAATGCAGCAACTGATAACGTACGTGCATACGGTAGTACTGTTTAAGTAGCTTATGAATCAAATGTAAGTTAGCGGTAGAGTTCTCATTATTCACTGCAATCGATAGCGCAGTAAAGCCCATAAATTTCCCCTCATGCGGACATATTTACTTGTCACTTGTATCTCCTAGCTATTTGCAGAACCATTCTGCCTATTATTTTCTGACAATTTATTATTAAAAGTATCAGAGCCCCTCACGAGTACTCACATAGCTTTCCTGTTTAGGGAATGATATAAGGGGCGCTATTTGGCGTATTGGGTAATATTTCTTTTCTTATTGATTGCATTGAGCATCGTAGGGTGATGACATGGCAATTCCCCGGACAGCAAAGCGTATTTAGCGGTCCCTTGGTCTGGTTAGAGCCGAGCGTTGGTTGTTATCTCAATCAAGCGTGCCATAGCAGCGTCCTGCGACGGAGAATCGCAGGATAAATGCTTAATTACGTGACTCAGCTACCGTTCTTGGTAGGTTTAGTCGTTACCCCTCCCCTGCGCGAGTGCGTCAATCACCTTATAAAACCCGTAGAACAATTATATGTTTAATTATGCGGGCTTGAACCAGACCAGGTATCACATTGTCTATTGTCTGCTAATACGGAAATATGGTGTTTTTGTTATTTGTTCCTCTAAAACCAATTTCTTTTGTGGGTAGGATGGATAAAGTAAACACTATTACCAGCAGACTTATGTAAATAACGCGTTACTTAAGCGTGAAAAAGTTGTGACTAACTTTTTAAGTATCCGCCAAACCATTTGTCGCTTACTAGAATTTTTGTGGCAATGATTAAAATTATAATTTTTCATAAAAAATGTTCCCGGCGAGCTGATTTTTTCAAGTTCAATGGAGAGATCTCTGCCGAGTATCCAACGAAAAAGTCGCACTCCACACCCATTGTAGGGTGTTTATTTAATTAAATGCACCATTCAACAGGTCAAGAGACCCAATAGTACCCAAGGACACGACAGTATTTTCGAAATTACCGATTTAAAATAGAATAAACAATAGAAATAGACAACGTTAAAAGACTACCCATAGACTGGGGTTGATAATTCATCGAAATAGCACCCTTGTTTTCAATCGAAAATTCTCGCATCAAAATATCTGCTTTTTTAAAAAAGTCGGTGGTCATTTTGTTCGTTGAAATCTCTACTTTCTGATGGTGTACAATATACATTACTGTGATAAATGTTCTCAGAAAATGCAAAGAATCGAAAAAAACTCGAATCCGAAATTTTTTTTTAGTCATTATGTACAATTTTTAACTATTTATTAAAATTTACACTTTAATTACTCGAAAATCTAAAGATTCCATGTTACATTGATAAACAAAAAAATTACAACCCCATAAAACATAAAGATTGCAAAAAACATGCGAAAATAGTTGTTCTAAATATTAAAAATAGGATTTAAAGAGGATTTCATCTAAAAAATGTGATTGCTGCAATTTTTCAGTAAAAAAGTTGATTTATTAAATTCTAATTAGGTACATTTACTAGCTAGGTTAGATTAGATTAAATGTCCTTTGGTATTTTGATATCTTTGTTATTGTCTTCATTTACTTATACGCCTACAATACCTTTTTTTACCTAATGTGAAAGTTCGCTTTCATAATTTATGCGTAATTTTTATAAGAGAGTGGAAAAATAAAATCGGTTTACTTAATAAACAATAATCGATATTTTAGTGCACGAATAATAAAGACAGCTAAAAGGGCTTATTTTAATGCGCAAAAATTTAATATATTTGGCACATCTGTTTATTATAAGGCGAGATCTAATCTTATTCACTTAAAATACTCGTATGTAAGTTTATTTATTGCGAAGTATGTGATATTTTAATACGCAAAATAATAATTTTTCTAATTTTGACACGTAAAGTGGCACTTTTCAAAACCCTTTGACGTTAGGAAACGTCATACTGTGCACAACCCGTTACGAAAAGTAAAACGAATAGTAAAATATTACCCAACTGGTTTTGTAAAGATCATTTCATAGTAGGTTATTTAGACCTGACAAGCTATGAAAGTGACGAGCTGTCACACCGTTACAACCTACTGGATTGTTTTTAAACGTATAAAATTCAATTTTCTTCTCATGAAATATAAAATTGGTGATAATTAGAAAAAATCTTGTATATAACTCGCATCCTTTTGCTCAGAAATCTGCTCGTTACACAAAATATTACTTTTCCCACCTGGTTACATAAATAGCTATAAAATGCTTAAAAGTATTTATAACAAAGCGCGCTTAAAGCATAGCTTTAAAAAATGTTCAACGTCAGAAAATGAGTTGAATTGATGAATGTAGAAAATACTTTAATGGGCGATTATAGCATGCAAGGTTAGAAGGAAAATATTTATTTAAAGGCAACCCAAATATTGAGCTATTTAAGTCTACAGCAAATATATTTCCATGGATTTTGTTCAGTAAATAGTACAGCTTTCCGGGGAATATTTTCCACAAAATGTATCTGTAAAACTAAGAGACTAACAAATACCAGATACGTTATAGTGTTTATATAAATTCGCATATATTAATTTAAAAGCAAATAGTAACATCTAGCTTTGAAATTTAATTCGTTTTCACCCTGTTCGTAAAACTTTCCCAGTAAAGAGGGTTTCTGCCTAAATTACAAATAACATCAAACTATGAGCAAACATTAATATGGCGATTTTTGTTATCAAATATTAATATGACGAAATGAAATGAAGCATAATAATATAGGGGAAAAGTTCATATAAACCATTGAAATGAAAATGTATTGTAGTCTTTTGAAGCTCTTCGTGGATGGAACGTATTAAACAAAGTAAATACAATCTGTGATACATCTCCATGGCCTCAAGCATTCCGCAGAATATACATACATTCTCGTTTTTGATCGAAAATACATAAATGCATGGGGGGCTGCATTATTTCTCTATTTGATTTTACCAAGTTTTATATTCTATTCAACCACTCTGAAGTGACCTAGATATAATATATAGCGTTATAACTATAACGTATTTTCCCCTTTGTGAGCTTTTTCTTTCATTTCCATTCAAATAGAAGTACTTAAATACCAATAGTTTGATTTATTGCAAATATTCGTACATAATTTAGGGAACTTTTGCTTGAAGTTTTATTTAACAATGTAGATCGAATATATATATATATATATATATATATATATATATATATATATATATATATATATATATATATATATATATATATTGAGTTGTAATTATGTTATAAATAACTTAGCGTAGAGATTTCTCATTAAAGTATTGTGCAAGACAATTCGGTAGGTATCAAATGAGATATTATCAGAAATGATTACGAAAATGCAAAATTATATATGTTTGTATCAAGATATAACAGATATAGAAGGGAAAATGATAGTATATACTAAATAAGAATGTAAACTGTTATAGGTATAGTAGGTATAATGTATAGTAGACATAGTGAAGGTATAAAGATGCTAAACATAAATAAACTCGATAACTAAAGTATGAAAGTGTGCATGGCATAGACATTAGTATAGACATGACATAGACTTTATTCTAAAAATGAATCAAGAGAGCAAAAAACAAAAAGGGTGGAAACCAAGGGAAGAAAAATAATAATTGGGAGAAAAAAAAGAACGGATAGCAGATACAAATTTGGAAGGAGTTTGCAGAGAATAATTGAGAAGAAAAAAGCAAAGGCCAGCGGAGAAAATAAGGAACAGAGATTGGAGATATAAATTTAGACTTAAATTTAAAAAAAAAGCAGTTTGCAGAGATAAATAAGGAGAGAATAGTATTAAAGGAGTTGTTGAGTTACATGGCCATATGGATGGGGCATGCTGAAAACAAAGTTAAGGTACCTTATCATATCATTCGATTATAAGTCATGACTATAACATGAGATATTAAAATTTTGGAACAATTTTTTCCAAATTTATAACGTACTAACCTTAATAAAAGAACAATTTTAAATAGAGCTCATATATATATATAAGATTGTAGTGAAAACAATTCGGACTTAATACCCCAAAATTCTTCAAATGTAAAAATGTCGATAATTTTATATTACCTAGGTTAAGTAGCGGATACAAATAGTTTATTTATTATCATTTTCTCTTCTCCACCATGTAACGATATTCTAATTTGATCATATACCTATACTGTATCCAACGAGAGAATGGACTTGCACTCGAGCGAAAATTCGTCTGTTGTGGTCAGATCTCCGCCCCTTAGAACATTAGTTCAACGCCCTCAACGTCTTAATTGGCTCAGCAGGTAGCCATGGCCGGCGCCTGGGTCCGATACCTACCTGGTACCTAATTATATAAAGTACCTACTACTGCCTACCTATTCACAGTTTGTATTTGTAGTCTCGCAAGTACGGTTATTTTAGTTGTGTTTTTACGGTTGTGAAATAAGTTTTAAATCTATTATAAGAATGGCAGCAGCCAGAGACGAGATAAATCCACCATTATCGCCAATTAAGAAGAATAAAAGAGGCCAGGTAAAGAAATATAATAATAAATATGTTTTATTTAATACGCATACTATTCACCACCAGTAACCGTGGTCAATGATTTATTTTTGTTTTTAATTTTAGGTCGTGCATCAAAGTCAAAAAATAATTATAATGAATTTATATAAGAAATTAAAGGAAGACAATCCGCAAATGTCATACGAAGAGACAGTTTTAACACTAACCAAACAAACGGGCATTGGAAAAACTACAATGAAAAAAATTTTAGCAGAATATAATAGAACCGGTCAGGTAACGGAACCATTTTAAAAAAAAGCCGTCAGTCTTTTAAAGAAAAGATCGACGATTTCACTAAAATTGCCATAAGGAGAAAAGTACACGAGTTCTATTTCAATTCAGTTCAATTTAAACGATCAACATTTCACAAATTGTTGCACGAATTGAATTTCGTTTTTGTTAAACGGCAAAGGAATAGTTGCCTAACTGAGAGACAGGAACTTATTATATGGCGGATTAAACTCTCATACATTTATAATAAATTTATGTTAAATAAATAAAATGTTTTCATGTTTTCAAAATAAAATTTATTTCACCTACTTACGAATTTATTTCATCGAATGACGGTCCTGCGTAGCTCGTTACAGAGCTCCTCCTCTTTAGTCGCCGATGCGCAAAGCCAGTCCATTCTCTCGTTGGATAGAGTATATATATATATAGCATCGTAATAATAGAATTTGTTATAAATAAATGTGTTAAATTGATATATCATATCTTTTTTGTGTTGTGTAGTGCATGGTTTATCACAGCTTCCTTCTAGATCCTACTCATGAGATAATTAAACAGGTATATTGATTAACTGAACATAGCCGGAGCATAAGACATATAAAAAGGTATATATAAAATTTTCAATAATATCAATTAATAAAATAAAATGTATTTAAAATTTTTATTTTTTAATTTAAAATTAAATGAAATTAAAAATTTATTTAATTTATAAATTAATTTATAAAATTTATATAAATATTTTTAAAATTGGCAATGGCAACGCACACTCATAATAACCCGAGTATTTGTACTGAGAACAAAAACGAGCTGGCTATATGATCGCCGACTGGTGCCAATTGATAACATTGACGTTTTATAATATAAATTATTTTTTATCACAATTTTTTCGAGAAACGCATCATGAACTGAAAAGCAACTTGTTTGAGATAAAAAATGCATAATGGTCGTGAAGAAAAATCATAGTATTCACCTTGCAATTAATTGCCATTATTAACTCGGATGAAATGTTACTATGCGTTAACCCTATCGTTAATTGCTCGTCGAAAAATACATACTCTTTCCTGCGAAAGTCGAAGAGTCCCTATTTTGCATTTTTTCAGGAAAATCTAAATTCCCCAATATTCGTCCAATTTCTTACGTACCATTATGTTCGTCATCAAATTTCAAATGGGGAAAAGGCATCGTAAAGCCATCGTAATTTATATTAATGTTAGGTGGTCTTTAAGTGCTATTACCAACCTTTTCCAAGTTAGCAAACGTTGCATATTTAAATTAAAAAGAAAATACACTGGTGGCCAACAGGTTGGAATAATTCAACATTTTAATGTAATTTTGGATGCATCTTCTGAATAATACAGAATATCAAAATACGGTTTCCAGGACGTTTTCGTAAATTTCATTGGTAATAAATTGTGTAATAAATCATGTATCCAGATAATTTTACCTTCCAATAGGGCAATGGGATAATTTACAACTGCTGGTTAATGCGGGACTGATTCTTACACAACAAAATTCAAGTTTCGCCTTGGCCATCCACAAGTCCCGATTTGGTCAAGGAAATTCATGTCAGTATTTTTCGCCGGTAAAACGGAAGAATTTTTGATTGCCGTTAAGAACGCTTGGGAAAAGGTGGATGGAGATTACTGTCGAACGTTGGCTCATTCTATGTCAAGAAGGTTGGAAGCAGTAATTGCTAGCAATGAAGCACCTATTAAATAATCAATAAGCACCTATTATTATAATCTAGACCTCAAAACATTGTTATATTGACAAGAAATGCATGTCTCTGTACTGTCAGAAGCCAAATTGGTATGATGCTAAAATAACAAAAAATACTTATGAGTCGTTTACTTTCAGCTGCTCGCGAGGTACACTCAATTTCATACTCAATTTGGTGCTTTAATCCGCCACGTAACGGTAATCTTAAAACACAGCTTTAATCCACCTTACTAAAGGCATAATCTGAGATTGTTTCAGGGCATGCCAGACTGTTGATAGGCTGTACAAAGAGCTAAAGAAAAGATCAAGGAAGTGTTTTTTCAGAAGGAAATCATCAGCAGCCATCAAACGTTGCACTTACTTATAACTTCTTAAATATAGAAAAAAATTATTGATGCGAGACTTCTTTGCGGAATGTATTATATTTCGAAAATATTTATCTCGTAATACATTACTATTTTAATACAAAAAATACTGCGAACCGTAGGGTCTTTCACAACTTATCAAGGTGAGATTAAAATTTAAGGTGCAATTAGGCTCTGATGTAGCTTATACTTGATCAAAGTTCCGTAAATCCTAAAAGTAAAGTAGACTTTCACTGCTTAATATTTTAATATCAAAACGAACTCTATCTCATAAGTTTCCCGATAAGCACTACTCACCATTTCAAGTATACGATATTTGGAGAAATCCAGATTTCCGTGACTCTAAAGTGAACGAGGAAAAAAAAGTAAATTGAATGTTAGATAGCTGATAAAAACAACTATAACTACATATTAACAGAGTTCTTATAGGCATGTTATATACATAGCATAGTTGAGAAATGGTCACACCAATTCACGAAAGTATGTTAAATTGATAATAATAACCTCACATCTGGATTTCTATTCCTAAAATGAAACAAAATTGTAGTTCGTGCCCAATAGTAATTCAACAGAAAATCACCGGAATTGAAAGAAATGCGACATATCCAAATTATATATTCTGGTGTGCTAAAAAGGTATTTTAAGAAACGCCAACCGATTAAATTGGTGACATTAATTTTATTTATCTTCGATGTCGTTCATATTTTTAATCCTTTTTATTTATAGTAGGGGGTATATAACCCCCTACTATATACCAGATTCAGGAATCTAGTAGGCGTATACCTATGTATAAATTGTGTAACTATATTTATCCTTACTATTATAAATGATTTATTTTGTCAACATGTAATTAAGGTCCTTATGAAAATAGGAATGGAATAAATTACTTAATTACATTTAATTTACCTTTGGTTTATTCTATTATTTTCCTTTGAAAACAGTCAGATGCTTTGACAAATATTTAATATAATAATATTTCTTCTCATACCATGGGAAATTATAATTTCAATATTTTAACTGTACATTTGTGTGGAAATACTATTTTAAAATCAATCAATACTTTAAATTTATAAATGCCTTTAATGTGTAATCTCTGACATTTAATAATATATCACTAGTTAATAACATAGGGGAATGGTGTACAAAATGAAACATATTACGCAAAAGTGTAAAATTATAATTTAAAAAATGCTTTTGTCTATACAGAATTTAAGGAAAATATGAATCTAACTTTTTTTATAATTTGAGATATACCTAACTAGAATAAAAATAAATAAAATTTGGGATTTTTGTCAAATAAATCAAAATAAAAAAAAGTTCATTTTAGCCAACCTGGTGGATAAAATAACATACCTACTATACTTTTATTCGGTACAAAGTTCACAAACGATTTCTTGTAAAGCTCTGTGCAATAAATACAAGCATAGTCGTTTTCTTCGTCTGCGGATCGTCTGCAGAAAAAGGTTCTTTTTCAGTGTCTGACTCGGGTTCTGCAAGCACTTTTCATATCGCTTATAAGTACTTAGTTTACTTACCTATTCTATAACTACAGTTCATTCAATATGTATGTATAGTTAACTGACCCCTTATAAGATACCGCGCAGTTGCCACATGTAATTCTCAATTTTCTCAGTATTCAATTAAAATATTAAATTCCACAATACTATATTAAAGTTGTATATATTATTTATGAATGTTATTAAATAATAATTGTGCACACAATAATATATTATAGGCCAAGATGTTACGTTTTTAAATTTATTTTCGTCTACTTTTAATATGACAATTACGTAAACATCTATTTTTATAGTTAAAAGCGGCAACGCCGATCCACGACCTTTCCAATAACGAATATTCGAGCAGTATATCTCTTTTTAACTTAAGGAATCGTATCTCTCGGATCGGGATCGGATTCTCGGATCGAATAGGATCAGGTTCGCATATCTTACAGTGGCGTGTTCGCGGGAATTGCTAATATATTATTTATATACCTACCTATGTAGGTATACATCGCTACGAGAGTATGGCGGTTAGCAAACATGTTTGTTCGTTTCGTATGAAACCTGAAAAACGTAGATTTCCACCAGACCGCGCTTTATTTACGAGATAGGATAGGCATGTTAAAAAAATTTAAGGAAAATGTTATTTGACGGCAAAAATGGATAGTGGGTGTTAGAGCAGAGCCGACTTTAACAAAAAAAAGTTGATTTATGGGCTGCTCGAAGTAGGTACTGACGTGTACTGACGTAGGTAGGTATCTATTACATCCTCCACTTAAGACATTTCTCAAATAATTTTATCCAAAAAATATTCCAGTGCTTGAGACCGCTAGGTTATAAATGCTAAATGCAACGATATAAGTTAGGTTTTTTATTGGGATTTACAAAACTGAAAACGCTCTCTGGTTTATTACATAAGTAGGTACCTATTGTCCATTGACTTTATTTTTATGTAGGTACCTACCATCCTAGATCACAAATTAATAATTTACATCAGTGGGCAAAATTAAAAGTTCTATAGACTGTTTATAAAATTATAACCGTGTATCTACTTAGCTCCAAAAGAAAGGAAAATTTTCAATGACTGTAAAATGACCTCAAGGTCAGTTTCTAATTTTGTTTGGCTGTAAAAAGTGTGTGTATTGGAAATCGCTTTGCGATGAGAAGCTGGTAGGTAGGTATGTATTGCATTTGTAATGATTTTTTAAAATGTGTTGAATTTAGTCTCGGTTTAGTTTTGTAGATACCTATTAACAAACAAGCTCTGATCTTTGTCAAAGCTTGTCTGTTAATAATCTTTGTCTTTGTTGAGTGTTAACGATTTGCTAGATTAGGTAGGTACCTACTTACACAATAAATATGATTGTATTTCAATCGCAAGTATATTTATTTTATTTTTCCGTTTTAAAGTTTATTTTTCTCGGCTACTTAGCTGTATTGTACATATTTATTTTTGTTACTTGTGGGAAATGTGGCTACTGGCGAACCACCCACTAAAAAATTATAACGCGCTGAAAGCAATACTTCATGAGTGGTGTAGAAACTTGCATTCAATATCAGCTGTGGTGTTGAAAATATGCATATGAAAACCTTCTACTTTCACCCCCCTAAGAAAAAAAATGTCTATGCCAATGAAAAACATTGTGTAGGTCAGGGTTGCCGGTCGTTCAACTATACATACATATTGTACGAACTGTACCACTTATACTTACACTTATCTATATTACTTATAGATACCATGTCACTTCGTACTACTTACCCGTATGTTATTTTGCCCTACATAAACATAATATAAACAAACGCAATGTTTACCAAAGCAACAATTTAATTAACAAATCTGAAACATGCAATCCTAAGAGCAATAATCCTGTAACCCACGAGAAAAATGTTTACTTACCAGTTTACAACATTCAACAATTATATAAATATATAAATCTTAAAAGACAAAAACAAATACTTTTTCAGGTTAAAAATAGAATAATCGAGAGTACAGAACCGCTTCCGACCATCGATTTGTTTGTAAAGGCGCAGTGTGTCGTTATGCCCCACTATGTCGTTTTGCACACTTCCCCTATATTACTAGTAAAAATTCTGTCAGAATATTATTTGGATTATTACAACGACACCGGTTTCTTTACCACTTAAGCTTGGGTGTCGTTAGAATGCGGTACCGCATTATAGACGAGCAGTGCACTCTTAAAAAGATGACTAAAACAGTCGCAGAACCTCCCTAAATGCCATTGCTTCCTAATTGCGTCCCTAGTTGCTAAAGTTGCCTAAATTTTATGTGCCTAAAATTTGTTATCAACAATGAAGTCGCAAAGTAAAGAAACATATAAAAAATATATTTGAAAATAAATTTTTACATAGTTAACTGGGCAAAAATAAATACTTTTTGTATCTTGTAATATTTTCGAAAAATGCACTGTTTATGAGTATAGGTGATTTAAATGCCAAAAATGGCCAAAAGTCGACAAATTCAAAAATTAATTCTCGGTTTCTACTTCTTTTAATGTTTTGGGACGCAAAATGATCATTAGTACTTATTCTTGAACATGTTTTTTTTGTAATGAAGCAACTTTTCATTTTCATCCTGAAATTTGTCATCGAACAATCGCTATTTTTCCTAAACAGCAGACATGTTGACAGAGATTTAAAAAAAATGTTTAGCAAATAATGAAAGTAAATCTAATTTGACAAATTTTATTTGTAAATATTTATAAGAATACATTCCTGAATCAGAAGCAATAAAAGACGAAATTAAAAAATTATATATACTTAGCTGGCGGCTTAGAACTTATATCGATAGACGTATAATTTCCGAGATATAAGCGAATAACCGAAAAACAGTACTTTCTACGTACGCCCCTGCACCCCGCTGACCTCTTAGAAGTGGGAACTTTTAGTATGTTTACCTCCTAACTAGTCCAAACAAAGTCCTAAAGTAAACAATTGAGTTCCTTCCACTTCCTTCTATCTATATCAGGTATGGGCAACATTTGCTTAGCTGAGGGCGTAATTTTGGAACTTAATCAAGTAGCGGGCAGTAGGCAAGAAATAAGTAGGTAGTAGTGAATAAGAAAGCCACAGAAATTCCACATTTTTTATTTATTAATTATAATAGCATAATCAAACCTATAAAAAGTACATTAATAAAAAATAGAAATATGAAATGAAAATTAATGATATACTTGATACTTGGTAAATAGGCGCAGTGTTTTCAAAATTAACATCTGTAAGACGAGTACGATGCTTCTTTTTATTAATTTTCCTGATTGAAAGAAGATGCTCACATTTAGACGTATCTCCGAATGTGCAAATTATTTTTCGCGCAAAAACTCAGGTGTGGATACTTTTCTTCGGAAAGGCATGTTCTGTAAAATTCGCTTAGTTCCACATCATCAAATTTAGACTTCAAATATGAGTCTTCTTGAAGCTCGATCAACTCCATTTGTAGGCAAAGCGGAGCATATTACACATTACACTAATAAGGATTTGCAAATATATTGAGTGTTATCCATATTCTTAAAATCGGAAAATCGATCAGTGAATTGCTCTGACAGTAGTTCCAGTTCATCAGCATAGCGATCGTATTCAATGTTTTCATGATGGATAATGTCAAAACATTAAAACAGTTCTTACTTCTCATTTGTGTTTCCCACATGCGAATTTTGTTATGCAAAGCTTTAAGACGACCGAACAGCTGATTTACCAATTGCCCTTGTTTTTGAAGCTTCAAGTTCAGGTCGTTTAAGTGTCATGTAATGTCTGACAGGAATGCCAAGTCACAAAGCCAAGTTGGATCATCAATTTCCAGCAATGTTTTGTCTGTCATTTCGATAAAATCAGCTACTTCTTTTCCAACGTCATAAAACCTTCTTAGCATTTTACCTTTGCTTAGCCACGTTACTTCGCAATAATCATCGTGTTCACATCACATCATCGTGTTCTGTAGATAGTTTATCCAAAAATGCGTTAAACTGGCGATGGTTAAGACCGCGGGATCTAATGAAATTAATAGTATTTACTACCACATCCATAACATTTTTCAGTCGAATGGACTTAGAGCACAAGTTTATAATGCACTGCAGAATTATTAAATCACATTCTAGCACATTCATAGCTGTTGCTCGTTCTTTCAGAATTCCGATGATACCTTTTCGTGAATCGACCATTGAAGGTGCAAAATCTGTGCACACTTCAACTAATGCAAACCATTGCAATGCACACCATTGCAAACTATATTGCTCAAAAGTACTTTGCACCTCTGTAAAGACAGCGGCCCTTAGAGCGGCCGTAAAGACAGTAATTCCTCTGTCGCTGCAAATTCCTCATCAACACCTCGTATAAAATTAGCTAACTGAGCTGCGTCAGATGAATCTGTACTCTGCAATCGAAAATGCTTGGAAATCAGCCAATCTATCGGTCAATGTTTTTTTGACATCACTAGCAATCATATCTATACGTCGAAAACCAGTACGTCGCGATAAGCTCACTTCCTCAAACCCTTTCTTCTTTTCTGGGCACCAAAGTTCTGCAACATCTACTAGGCACTCTTTAACGAATTGTCCCTCATAAAATAACGTCGATGTTTTCGCTATTGTAAATGTTTCGCGTGAGTAAATTATATTGAGCGAAATGCTTGCTGGAGTAATGCCGCTTCATATTGTGTTCCTTTAAAACAGAAATTGTTTCGTTGCACAACAAACATATTGGTTTACCACTATGCATGATAAAAAAGTATTCATCAGTCCATTTGTATTGGAATTGACGACATTCTGTGTCCACTTTCCGCTTTCTTAAACCAGACATGTGGATAGAATTTGCTTGAATACTTCCCGCGTCGTACTCTTGACTAGGGCTGTCAACATCTGACTAAGTCGGTCTGGTTCGAACCATAACATTATTAACCGGGTACCGGTTTTCCGGTTTTAAAATATATTTTTGATCGGTTTCAACCAACCCGGTTTACTGAACGGTGCGATCAAGACCGGTTTACTGACCGGCTTGATCAATATCGGTTTAGGCCAGTTTTCACTGGTTTAAAATGGTTAATAATATTGATCGGTTTGAAATGTCTTAGCCCAAAGTCATTTAAATCGAGGTAAGCCGTTTCGGTCCAACCTTTTTTAATATAATCTGTAGCAAACCGGTTTGAACCACAGCTGTTGTGTACCCTCTTTTTCACAGCGGGTATTAATATTTTGTGCTTAGCACAATTAAAAAAAGTATAACATTTTATTTTTTATTTAAAAAAACAACAGATATAGTAAGTCCCTATAAGTAAAAACATGTTTTGTACTTTTGTTACAAAAAAAATAAAAATATAACAAAAATAAAACTATCTATTCTGGTACCAGAATGGTGAACAGATAACACTTAAGTTTTTATTTGTATTTTCTATTTTGATAAGAAAAAATAACGTCTCAATATTGCTAGCACTCAGGCAATTTTTTTTTTGGGAGACAATGTTGCCGGCAGTAGAATAGTAGATACGCGCTTTGATGGAGTGGATGTATATTTTTCTGCCAATTTAAATAGCTTAGGATACCTTACAGCGTATGAACTCCACGGCTTCATAATATCACTGTTTATTTTATAGGAATTTCGCCCAATAGTTATCAATTTCTGATGGAGCACTGTCCATCGTTTCTTCAGGAAATAAGAGATCTATACTTCATTCAATATGTACTTATAGTTAACTCTGTACTCTTTTTAACTTATTGGAATGACGCGCCGTCTGTGTTAGTTTGACAGTCCCTATGAACTCTCGGAACGTTCGG
Source organism: Tetropium fuscum (assembly GCA_964058915.1). Taxonomy (NCBI): domain Eukaryota; kingdom Metazoa; phylum Arthropoda; class Insecta; order Coleoptera; family Cerambycidae; genus Tetropium; species Tetropium fuscum. The sequence continues at coordinate 245,244 of CAXKVY010001674.1, forward strand.
ATCTCTTACAGTGGCGGGTTTGCGGGTATTGCTAATATATTATTTATATACCTACCTATGTAGGTATATAAATAATTTAATCTAATCATTGATCCTAATTTTAATCATTGATTGTATTTTACAATACGCTCGTTGTTACAATTAAACTATTAAAACTGAAATTTCCTATGAGTCTATTTAGGAGGAAAATATGCATTACAATATGTTATAGTTTGTTATAGTATACAGGATGCTCCATTTAAAAAACCACAAACATGCAAAATACTCTGTAAATGCAGTGCCTCAAGACCCTTCAGAGATATGGGAGCAGTCCTTTTTCGGAACATACAGTATATTAAGAAAGACATTATTTATAGTCGCTTGAAAACCCTGTAGATAACAGTCTGTTAAACTTGGGTTCTCTGTTGCATGTCGGTTCTTTCAAGGAAGTTTTAGTGTTCTCTCCCCAGTGGTCCGGGGCATAATTAAAATATAATGTTATCTCTACATTAAAAGGCGAATAACGTAATAATTATCATAACTCGAAAATTTCTCACATGAATATAAAGAATTCATCTAATAAAGTAGTAACAGTGCTCTGTACTGTTTCCATGAAATTTTTAATAACCTCTCAGCCTTTAGTCGAGTGGTCCTCAATTAAAGCTTTACGTGTTTTAATTCCGTTAATTTTAGAATTTTAACAAGAATGATAAAGTTGCTTACTCTAGGTTAACTTGGTTCGGGGTTAATAAGGAGCTTCATTTATAAAAGATAAAAGGAAAATGTCATCCTGGAGCGGAAAATATTTCTGTTATTGTGAAGGGAAAGCAGCCTCTAATTGCGCAACATTTTTTCACGGAAATGGAGTATTTTTTCTTGTACCTTTCTCTGTCGCCTTGCTAAAAGATAACAACGTTCTTAGGACAAGATAAGCTGGGCTTTTCTCATATTTATTTACAGTAATGTTGAGCTGTTATTTTAATATTGTATGGCCAAAAATTCTGTCACATCCAATGACCAGCCGCTATATTTCGGTGAAATCTCCCAATCATAGACATACACATACTATGATATAAAAGGATGCTTATGATGTTTGGTTTCCTTTGTGGATTGTATTCAGAGAGTCCTTGGATGATGTATACATTGAAAGTTTAGTTTGCGAACAATGGGTTAAACAAGTTTGCTGGAAAGTATTCGGAAATGTATCAGTTTCCATAAATAAAATATGATATATGGGCATTATAATATGATATACTGTTAAAATAATATAATATGTGCGTTGTTCATGTAAACAAAATTATTATAATCTTGTATATAAAGTAAGCAAAAAGGATTTTTTATTTAGAATATGATAATACACTGCGCAACTTATTTAACGCACAACTAAAAAGTTAACTCAAATTTGACGTTATGTATTTTTGACAATTTTTGTTCGTTTTGGTCGATTTTTTTTTCAAATTGTAGGTTTTTCTCTTAGGAATATCACTGTCTTAGTTGTTTTGGTAAAATGAATAATTTTGATATTATACCAGGAGCTATAAAAATGTTGTTTTTTTCCGAAATTTCAAAACGTCCTGTGGGCTATACAAGGTATTGCAAGTTATTGCAATTATAGCCAATTTAAAGCCTCGTGTTTTTTCTACATTTTCTTTTTTTATTCATTTGTTTATCTCTGTTACTTCATAAAATATCCAATTTTTGAGTTGACGTGATTTTTATTAAATTTATTAACTTTCTTTTTTGTCAAGTGCTCATTATTTATTACTGATTATACTGGATCAGTGCCTCATTTTGCGTTCTGCTTTCCTTGATATCTTATAATTTATTGAGAGATGCAAGGTGTTTTAGAAGAGAAAAAGGTCTTAAAAGGACAAAAACTCAAAAAACATACCTAGAAAAATGGATTGCTTTAATCAATAAAACAACGAATAACAGGAAACAAAACAAAAGTAAATAGAGAATTAGTATCTGGTGTTTCCACCCCTTCCGCGAATGACCTCCCGACATCTTTGGTTCATACTTAAAACCAAAGTTCTGATTAGGTTCTGATCTAGGCGATTCCATAATTCGACTAGGCGTCCTTCCAATTCTTGTAAATTTTGGGGTTGTCGTCCTTCACTTCGTAACCGCCGACCGATAAAATCCCAAACATGTTCAATGGGGTTAAGGTCGGGGCTACGGACTGGCCAGTCTATGTTATCAATTCCTATTTCTTCAAGATAATTTCTCACGATAAGACTCGTGTGGGGACGCGCATTGTCTTGCATAAGTAAAAAATTGGGTCCTATATAGGGGGCATAAGGCAAAACATGTGCTTCAAGAATGTCTGTGATGTATCTGTCAGAATTGAGATTTCCATTCACAGTTACCAAGTCCGTTCGCCCAGTCAAAGATATTCCGCTCCACACCATGACGGATCCACCTCCATATAAAGTTGTGTGCAAAAAATTGCATTGACTGTATCGCTCATCGGGTCTTCGGTAGACGCGATTACGTCTGTCACAATTATACAAACTGAACCTTGACTCATCAGTCCAAAGAATACGTTCCCAATCTGCTTCCATCCAATTAACATGCTCATTGGCAAAATTCAATCTGGCTCTTCGATGATCTACTGTTAATGCGGGTCCTCGAGCAGCAATCCTGGGTCTTAAATTTGCCTCCCTCAGTCGTCGGCGTACAGTTTGAACACATATGAGTGGACCACCTGCGTCTTGAAGTTGTGCTCTTAAATGTGTTGCAGTTATAAATCGTTGTCTTACAGCATTTACTCTTAAAAAGCGATCCTGGATAGCAGAGGTAACACGAGATCTACCTTGACCGGCCCGTCTGGAATGTTCTCCTGTTTCCGCGTACCTATGAATTGTTCTCGCTATAGTTGTGTGAGACACTCCCAACCTTCCAGCTATGTGGTTGTAACTCCACCCTTCACCATGTAATGTAGCTGCCTCAACACATTCATCACGAGTTAAATTTCTGGTTTGGCGTTCCATTATTCACTACTTATTGCTGGACTGTCAACAAAAAACTAATGACACAGTTGTCAGTTTATGACGTGTAATCTTCGATTTCCATAGCTTGCTAGCTGTTGAGTTGTCCGATAAATGCATTTCATGTGAATAAAAGCATATGGTGTTTCAAAACGGTGTATTTCATTAAGTAACAGAGATAAACAAATGAATAGAAAAAGAAAATGTGGAAAAAACATGAGGCTTTAAATTGGCTATAATTGCAATAACTTGCAATACCTTGTATAGCCCACAGGACGTTTTGAAATTTCGGAAAAAAACATAACATTTTTATAGCACCTGGTATAATATCAAAATCATACGTTTTACCAAAACAACTAAGACAGTGATATTCCTAAGAGAAAAACCTACAATTTAAAAAAAAAGTCGACCAAAACGAACAAAAATTGTCGAAAATACATAACGTCAAGTTTGAGTTAACTTTTTGGTTGTGCGTTAAATAAGTTGCGCAGTGTAGTTATGAATAGTAATGAAAAATAGTTTAGTCCATCCTTCACAAAAAATTGTAAAAAACTAATTCGTTTCTTATACATTTGCTTATAACATGTAACCGCTAGCTCTCTATTTTTTGGAAGCAAGGTCGTGGGTGGAGGTTTTCCTAGTATTAGTACTTACTCATGATTGTTGTAAAATGATACTTTGTATAAACTACTGGTTGAGCGGGGAAGTTAGATGACAGAACAAACGAAACTACGAAAGAAACTACGAACGAAAATAACTTAGAAAATAAGTGTATATGAGTGAAAATGGCAGTACATATAAACATATATTACTAATTTAGAGCCGTCAATTTCCCTAATAGATTTAATCAGAATTATGTACCAACAATAACCTTCTGATATCTAAATGGTCAATTGACAAGAGTTAACTTTTGCCCATGTCTCTAGTTGTGTAAGAAACAATTAAAAAATATTTTAATTTGATATATTCTTGAGGTAGTTGCCTAAAAATGTTGTGTGCTCCTCGACTAAATGATCTTTCTCGACCGTATCCGAAGATTGCTTGGAACTTCATATTCAGCCAAAAAAGATCAAATTTACGGCCTTGATACAAGTATTTTCGCGTAAGTAAAAAAAAGTGCAGTAACTGGTATTTTATATTTAATCTGGTTTTATATTTTTTGTGGATTGTGCATAAAATAATTTTTAATAATTTCAAAATGTCCAAGCTGTTAACTAACAGCTAAAATATTGGTATAACACTGTGATCAACTACATGCCTAATAACAGAACTATTACACATGTAGTTGATCACACAGTTTGATACCAACGTTTTGGATAAAAACATTAACTCTGCGTGGTTCATATATCCCGAAACGCCCATTAAAAACAAGGACATTGAACTGGTTCAATGGAAGCAAAAATGCATAATAAATAAGTCATAGTAATGTAAAAGATTAAACGGATTTGCAGTTTGGGGAAAAACATTTTCTCAAAAGCATATGAGTTGAAACATTTTCTCGTATCATATATTTCATGTGCACATGTGATGTTTGAACTGACGACGTTTTGAAATCAGGTAGATACATTTATAATTTTAACATGTCGCGCAGGAATAACAACGCAACATAATCACCAAATAATCACACTGAAGAAATGATATTAGATGAGTTTAAATTGTCCTTTTAATTAGATCATCACCCCACACGTTACGTAAACAGATTTTAATTAATAATATTTCAGAACATGTAAAAAATGTGTGTATTTATAGTATAACTAATTTGGGATAGTTAACCTCGGCTTTTTAAGCTAAAATAACACATGAGAGTGATCCCAGCATTTTCGTAAAATATTGTGCTGTAATTCTCCTATTAAATATGTATTTGTTATATTTCTAATCATTAGCATGATAAATCTTAGGCATAACTAATCGTGAATTATAAACTTTAAGATATAATCTAGTGTTCATAAAAGTTTACAAGATATATGCAGATTATTGCCGATAATCCTTGTCAATAGAGTAAAAGGCACACGGTGACTAGAAAAAATTATCAGTATGCCAAAAATTGAGACGTAAAATATTAAAATAGGCAATTTAAATAAAAGAATATATTAAAATGGGTTTATATAATTTTAAAACTTCTTTCCCGCGTTTCCGTATTATTAAGCATACTTTAATTAAATTCTGACTAGAATATGGAAGCGTGATTCACAATAAATATTTGAATACTTTATATTCTATAATGTTTATTGTGTCACGTGATTAATGATGAATGTAATTCGATAAATAAAATAAGTGAAAGCATTTTTCTTACCTGTGCGAATTTCTGCTATTCTCATCTTCATGTGGATAATAGGCGACTTCTGGTTTGGAAATCAATCGTTCATCGGTAATCTGTAAAAACGAAAACCTAAAATTAATGAGTCATATGATCAAATACTCTTGGTAATTGGTGAAGATTTCATCGCAATAATGATACAATAATAATTTGTTGTTTCCGTAATGTGTTTGAATAATAATTTATTTTTATTTAATGTTGTTTTCGTTAGATCGGTACTTAAACATAATGGATATAATACCAATTGCAGGAGTACTTACACAAATATTATTATTACACATTAAAATCCATAAGAAATTAAATGTGTACACAATTTCTAGGAGCAGTATCTTAACATATAGCGTACTTACTAACTACAATGCTTGTAAACTTACTAATTAGTACTTACTGCTACTAATTACTAGTAATGAATGAACATTTCAACTAAATAACCACGTTTACTGAAAAATGTAAGATTGAAATAGATTGAACGTTTAACGTTATAAGTTTAAAAAATTGGTTCTTCTAATTTTTTATATTAGAGAGACAAAAATTAATTTTTGCGACCTATGTATATATATATATATATATATATATATATATATATATATATATATATATATATATATATATATATATATATATATATATATATATATATATATATATACATATATATATATATATATATATATATATATATATATATATATATATATATATATATATATATATATATATATATATATATATATATATATATATATATATATATATATATATATATATATATATATATATATATATATATTTCTGTATAAAACAAAATTATTAATTTTTTTTCTGACATACAGAAAATGTAAATGACGAAAAAAAATACCGTGAAAGTTTGATATTTTTTTTCACTTAAATAACATGGGAACAACATTCTCTTGCCCTTCTAACTTTCTAACTCACGTTAGGAACAATATTATTATAATTATTAGAATTTCAATCTAAAAATTATTATTTTATTATAATTAAATTAATTGCCGAAAAAGTATTCCCTTTTGTTGAACTGAGAGTTCAATCATATAATCAGTTATATTATAAAGTTAGATTATTTATTAAAAAAAACTCATTTTCACTCATCTAATTTGATTCAAATAACCAAATAACCACCTTTGTATATTAAATATTTAAAATGGAAAACAGCAAAGTTTTTACTAAATTTTGCGTTATTTTTACATACTTGCTAGTAACCGACGCCCTATATATGTAAACTCAAATTAAAGTATATTTTTATCGTTTAAGTAAAAGCAAAATTTTGTATGAAGAATACTTTTTTTCCGTAAAATGACCAATAAAAAAGTTGTTTTTGTTTTCAACCACGCTCGTAGACACAGTGATATATATGCTGTAACCCTAAGATGTTGTTACAAGGGTATAAAAACCAACGCTTATTATATTCTTCATTAGAACTTTTTTACGTCGACAATTATTTATTTCAATATTTCATTGTTTAAATACTGAATGGTTTTTATTTGTAATGAGAAATTAATATAAACATATAAAACTTAATAATGAAACATGAGACAAGAAAACCAATCGAGCAAACAAAGGAAAAAGTGTAGTTTTTCTGTCAAATTCTAGATGATAGAATGTTCAATTTGAGATCATTATGAATCCGTTCGACGGTGATATAAAAATATCCCTTTATTACAATTTATATAATTTTATATTATACAGAAATTTAGCAGATATTTTTTTTTGCTGCTTCGCGTTTTCTAACGGTTCGCTTCTACTAATTACTTAATTAAATTACGTTCCTAGTACCTAAATATATGGTGTTAGTAGACGCAACCAGAGACACAATTTGTTATTAGTTGCAACCTTTTATTACTGTTTATTCGTGTAACTATATGTATAAATTTCATGTAACTGAAATTTATACATATAAATATGCACATTTCTCCCTCAAACATACCTACTCCGCGCGTCAATAATCTGACGTTTCATCTGTCAATGAAACAGATAAATGATATTCGCAAAAAAGATGTTTTTTATTAGCACCCTATATGTTACTATTATTTTTTAAACAACTTCTCACTTCAGAACTTTATTGCCATCTCTCACTTTTCAGACTAGTTTTTTAAAAACAGCATACACAATTTGAGTTCTACAATATAGGTATAATCGTAATCGGTGCAAAGCTGTGTTTGGTTTTGTTTCACGTCAAAGGTCACAGACTTCTCAGCAAAACTAGTGTTCATATTTTATGAAAATAGTTATATTATTTATGTAAAAATACGATTATACCCGCTGATTATTTTATACCTACTATTCAACTAATGAAATAAATATTGAATGAAATAAATATCACTGAACACTCGTTGACTTATTTAGTATACAAAAATAATTATACGATTATACATATAGACATATAAATATATAGCTATTTACTGATTACTTTCATTATTACTTGATCCTGTAATTCTGCGAAGAAATAAAAGTTTTAATTAGAGCTTTCGTGGGTAAAACGTAGGTATATCCAACGAAGACCATTCACATAGAATGAGTAATGTTAATATAACACTAATGGAATGTATCTCCCAAGAGATCTTATTCTCTGGGAAACTTTATGCAGTATTACCAACCTTATCTCATGAACTCGCTAAGCTAATTATTGTACCTTTTTCACTTCTAAGATAGTCCCTACTGTACTCTTTAGATAATAAGTAACTACAATATCCCCCCCCCGTAATGATCATCCCTATTTACGTGCAATAGCATGCTTTTTTATTACTTTATGGATGTTTCTCAGTTTTAATGTATTTATGTTTAATTTTCTTGGAAGCAAGAACATTCAGATCTCGTCATTTTTGACCTAAACGTCGAAAGTTATAAATTCTGGGTACCTACTACTAATTATTTTGTAATGTGATTAAATCTCCATAATATAATAAATCCGAGCAATAACGCGGGTTATTCTGTTAATATCGTGTTCCTTATTATTGGTTCTCTAGGAGGTATGCGACAATCACTGCTCTCAGATTAAGAATAATAATATCTTTATTACAAAAAAATATTTGTTTTTAGAATTTAAAACATATGGCGGATAACTGGCAATAATAACGTGACAGTTTATGACCGTTTTTGTAACCCTAAGATATTGACACAAGGGTTGCATATTGCAGCCGTCATTGCACATAAAATTGTTAAGTAAAGAAATGTTGACTTGCTAAAAAGTTCTGAAAATAAATATTAGAGGAGTTTGTTTTTATACCCCCTTGCAACACTATCTCAGTGTTAGAAAAACTGTCACAAACTCTCAGTTTTTTAGTGTAAGTTGTGCACAAAATTCCATTCCTCTAAATTCTTCCATTATGGAGATAATAAAGAAAAACAATTTTCTTCCCAATTTTAGAGGGCTGTAATTTGGAGGGTAAGGGATTTTGCGGATTTTTTTTATGAGATGCCCCGGTATTTTTGCTGAAAATTCACCTTTTATTTATTTTAAAAATATTTTGCATCAATTTAGAAACACCCTGTATATAACCATAAACTTGGATCCTTTACATTTGTTTCAAGACGTCGACTTAGCAGTGGGTTTTTTATGGTTCTTTTAATACGGTGTTCGAGAACTAGGTGCATAAGATAAGAAATTAGAATTGTAAAGTCTCGTTTTGACCGGAGATTACGGGAATACAAAAATGAAAAATTTTCACCAGAAATATAATAAAGATTTTCATTATCATGCATATTCAGCAAAAAAATACTTAACTGATACTGAAAATGAAATGAAACATAATACTAACAATGGAACTACATTCACTTAGATACATTAAATCAGCGTACTCCAACGGATATTCAAAATGTTGGGGTAGTTGTTGAATTTATTAAAGACATAAGTCGCGCTGAATATTTATTTCTAATCCGTATTTGGAGATGTTTAATAAATTATCACTAAATATTAATAATGCGAATTTATTTCGATGTTTTACACGTTTAAGTCAATTTATGAAAATTTTACTTATACTGCAAATATAATAACATACTGTAAATATACTGTGGATAAAGCAAGGATATTGGTGTTTTGTTTAAAAGCAATTTAAATTTTGGTGATACTATAGAGGCATATATAAACAGAACATATAAAAACCTGCGATTCGTAATGCGACATACCGGATATACCAAAGAGTTCTCGATAAATAATACAAAAATATTATTCTTTTGTTTTTTCAGGTAAAAGCTAGTTTCATGCCCCATCATGGAACATCGAAACAACAACAGGGTCACATAAAATCGAAATTATTCAAAATATTTTTTTATATCCTGAATATACGAAGAGAGTTTGCTATTACAAAATTATCAACTAGACGTAAAATGCTACATTCTCGCCACTTTGGAGCACAAAAAGCCATGGGAGACTTGGTTGTAGCGTCAAAGTTCCCATAATCAATGTTTTCTGGTGAGTAGAATTTGTAAGATATTGAGGAGTAAAATGCATCTGTCGAATTTCTTCTGCCAGGTTTGGGAAGGTAAAAGTTGTTTGTCTTAGGTGAAGTACCAATGAGCAGAACGAGGAAGTCAATATCCTCGCCCACGATTGAAATTGCGTCATATTCCGACGCTAACGATTTTGCAACGATGTGAAAATTTTGCCAAAGTTACGCTTTTATCCTTTTTTCAGCGCTCCATAGCTCCGTGGCTATTGGTTGTACAAAAAAAGGTCCGAGATCAATGTTGTAGGAAGTCGTCTTCTACAACTTTTACTAAAAGCGGTTTGCATTAAAAAACAAAACAAAGGCGTAATAGCCCAAAACCTGGAAAAAGTGCCGATTATTGATGGTTATTTCCCCCTCCGCAAGCGACCTCAGGGGTGGAGATAATGGAAATTTGGAATTGTTATCTTTTAATCATCTCGAACAACATATAAAAAACCAGACTTTCCGGACCCATTGATCGAGGGACCCCCTTTTTAAGTTTGGCGACTGGAGTAATAGTAGGCGTCGTAGGTTAATTTAGGTTTGCTATTAATATTATTAAGCCCAACCACTTTTTGAAGATAAAGATATATCAGTTTTTATCAAAAATAAATATGTTCTAATTAAATTTCGAATCAACATCTTTTCTTTAATAAAAAATATTAAAATTATTTAAAGCAAAGTTTTATGCAACAATCTTTGTCAGTCAAGAAAATGTTCATGGGTCTTTAGTCTATTACTCTACCTTGAGATTAAGGAATTTCCATGCTCTAATAAGACCCAATAATAGTCATGATCATTTTAACTTTCTGTATAAAAATATATGCAGTTAAATATTTTAAAATAGTAAATTTCTGAAAAATATTAAATAACTAAGTGTTAAGTTAAGTGCTAAGTCGGGTTACTATGGACGCCAGATCACAATGCTAGTGATTGTGAACTGGCGTCCATAGTAACCCGACTCTACCGAATACATGAGCAAATAAAGTAAGTACTATATCTGTAATATTAAGCTATCCCATCCAGATTATCTATTAATAAACATACATAAATCTTCATTACTAAAATTAATCTTCACAATTTTATCACCAACGTTGTGCAATATTAATAATTTATAATATACAAATTAATTATAATACAAAATTAAATTCACAGCAAATATAGCCCTCGTTCGTTACACAAAATAGTACATTTCCCAACTGGTTACATAAATAGCTATTTCAATACAAACCGAAAAATTCGCAAATTATTTTCCAACTACCTATTTACTCAATCATACCAACAATAATACGCTTAATCAAAATTGGCAGTCGATAACTTAGGTTCTTAGTGATGGAAATTATTATACCAATATCTAGAACACAATACAACAGAATAGAAAAATGCTATAGGAGCTAAATATGCCACCAGCGCGATACTAAATCACGTCCTAAATTTAGTTGCAAACATAATATTTTTCCTTGAAAAGAATGGTATACTTTCGCTCTAGATTATATCAGCGAAAATGTCAGTTTTGCATGTTGGCTGGTCATGTAGTTATTAAATAAATGATAGCCGATAGAATAATCACAATGTGATCAACAGATTATTTATAGTTGAAAACAATTTACACGCTATTCGTAATTTTAAACAATATAATGCTACGCTATCAGGTTTTATCTAATGGCATAATTATAGTGGGATATTTATATCAGTTAGGGATATTTAAAGCCAAGAAATATAATAAGTAAACAACCAGGTAAAGATTTAAACAGTATCTATGCTATACAATAATCTCATACAAATTTTAGTCGATAATATTTAAAGCGTTTTAATTAACATGGAACAATTTATAGATTAGATTATCCGAAAGTTATTTTAATAGATAGGAACATCATACCTCCAGTCTATTATAATAAAGGGATTGATTGATAATTGACACCGTTATTTTTATGTAGATCTTGTTTTTGAGGGACGTAAGAAATCAGAAAATTACCTATTTGTAGGAAATAATACAAATTTGAAAAAGGAATACCTAAGATTAATAATTCTGGAGACAGACTGTTGGAACCTTTGATGTAGCGCTAACACTGAAGTAGTTTCACAAGCACCAAAACACTGATGCTACACTTTGACTACACCTATAAATTAAAACGACTTTTAGGGAATACAAAAGTTAAATTAGAACTGATGAACGGTCGGTTTTACGAACTTAGCTGATAGGTACTGTAATCAAAAGTATGTTGGTCAAACAAGACGCTCAATTGAAACTAGGTCAAGGGCCATATGGCTCACCTACAATATGGAACTAAAAAATAAACAAAAACAAGAAGCACCTAAGAATGCAAATAATTTAAATTGCTTACACATTTTCCCCCCACTTGGAGGGGAAAGGGTTTTGGACAAACAAATCCCTTAATTTTTGCTGAAAATTCACCTCGTAAAGTCTTTTGCTACAATTAAGAAACACCCTGTATATTCAAATATACGAATAGTGAGTATTTTAACTTAATTTTTCTTTCATAATTTATTGCATCAATTACATAAAATTCCACCTAATTTATTGGCATAGTATACATTTAAATTTCCATTATTGCAGTATCTCGATGCTTAATTTATTAAATGTTATTTTGTATTCTTATTAATTTATTATTTACTGAAAATATACGAACGCACTTTAAGGTACTCAAACACTGATACAATAAACAATTTTTTAATTATCCAACAAAATTAAATGAAGCTTGTTTATAGTATATTTACAGAGATGTACATTCTAAGATAAAATTAGAACTCCGAAACTAATAAGACGAAGTATTCTTTTGATTTCAGAAAATTATTTACTTCCCAAATTGTCCATATTAAATTACGCATTTTATTCAGCGTTCCTACTGAGAAATGATAAAATTAAATCTGCAGAAAATATTTTTAATAAAAAGTTATAAATACAAAAATCTCGGCAAATATTTGACTACACCCTTGTTATTATTCATATTATCCAGAAAGAAATCTTGTTTAAGGTGGAATATGAAGCAGATATAACGCAATTACTTGTTCGTTTAGCAGAGCAGACACAGATAAAAATAAGCGGAGACGAAGTTGGAAAAGAAACATAAATAAAAATGTAATTACAAAGATGTAATCATAAAATAGCTTCGATCGAGGCACCGGGCACCAGGCACCGGAACTGCGCTTTATATCAGAATAAATGGGACTACTCATTTTTCCCTTAAATTTGTATTCCACACCAAGCAGGATGTCTTAAGGACTTTTTTGTTTGAAGGCTTTCTCCATCAAGTTCAGACTTTTTCACAAACGCGCTCTTAACCATCTCACGCGTTCTTTAGTTGGTTAAGTTTTGTGTTCAAAGGTCTTTGCTTCTACTCCAAATACCGCGATACGAATTGAATTGACCAACAATCTTCCTAAACGTAATTTATTCTTTTCACTACTTGTCTTTCTATGAGTATTTGCGAATCGAATTGGTATACGTTCAATAAGATGGTAGAGGTATTTTATAGCGTAAGTATATAATATAATATATACATATTGATGCTCATATGCCGGGCGTAACTTAAGTCAGTTAAAATATTGCAGTGAGGCACTCCTGAGTTAATTCTAAGAAAAAAGTTTATATACACCTGTGTCCAGAAATGCCTCATTTCCAAGATACAGTGTGTTAAAACTGAAATTCTATATTGGATTTTTTTAAATAACTTTATAAAAACGTATAATTATAGATAAATAGTAGACATATGTATTATACTGGTGGCTTTTTCAAAACTTTGGACGAAATTCTCTAAGAAACAAGAGGGTGAATCAAAAAAAATTTTAAACAATAGTTGTAGTGTTCCAAGGGGGAAATCATTTGGACAAAATATCCACCCCCAGCCCCTCACCCCTTCGTAGGGGAAGGAGGTGACTTTTTTTAAACAGGAACCCCCATTTTTTATGATCGCATATTGTTTTTTGTGAAAAAATAAATATCTTTTGTCTGAACTTTTTTTTATTACGGCTTGTAGTTTTTATAAATTGCTAAAGTTTGAAAATCGATTCTTCTATTGTATGGAGGTTAATGGACCACATATTGAGAACCTCCTGTCTTAATGTTAAATAAAAAAAGATAAAACTAATTGAGGAGGTTTTTTTTCGATATAACATCCCCCACCCCTCGCCCGGGACATGAGGATCTTTTCTTAATTTGGCTTTTTTCTTAGATTAGCAATTTGCAAAAAAAAACTACAAACCGAAATAACCTTTATAAATTTTTCGTATAAATCTTAGTAACCGGGATTTTTTAGGTGAGAAATCATAATCTGGTATTCATTTTTATGCATCACTTAGAGGGCGCTACGTACGCGATCATTATTAATTTTAATTTGCCCTTACTTTTTTGGTAAGCTTTTGCGATTTTTTATGAATAAACTTTATTTCTGCACGTTTTGTGCTTAGAAAAGGTGCAGGGATAAAGTTTATTTAAAAAAACACAGTTTTTCAGGTCATATCTTGAAATTCTGGTCAGCCATGAGCTGACCTTTTGAGCCATGAAGTTGACTTTTGGACACCTTGTATCTATTTATTCACATAAAAATGTACGTAACCTATAATATCAAAATCAGTTTTGTTTTAGTTTTATTAGTTTTATTTTCGGACAGATGTATTTTCCGGCTAGTAATAGATACTTTTTGAGTATCTATTTTAAACAGTGTAGCAACCTTCTACGTTGAAGAAGAAATGAGATTTGTTTAGCGCTACCAAAATAATGCCTAACACCTGGGTTTATGTACTTGAGACGTAAATGTGCAAAAATATACAGGGTTTCCATTTACAAATCGTACTTTTGTAATTTGTAACACGAAACTGTGTCAGCGAAACCAGAAGTCGGTCATCTCTTGGATCTTTAAGTCACTTGATAAGAAAGTTATCCTGGTATGGACAACATAAATGTCAAAAAAATCCGGTAACTACCAACTTTTTAAGAAATAAGCTTGGGCCGACGTACTCAACCACCCAGTATACGTGACAATGTGATTAAAATATGCAAAGATAAATATTCCTTTTTCTTCGCATGTAAGTAGTTTAGGAGAAAATTGATCTCAAACTTGAATCTTCATACATGGAGTCTCAGAAAATTGCGTTTATTTCACAAAAGTGGCAGAAAAAAGATGGACATATCCTTAATTTCTTATTGCATTTCTTCGTCGCTTATATCTTTGTTTTTATTTCGATTCATGCTTCTTCCACAGTTTGGGCTATTCCTGCTATTACCTAGTTCTCAGGACGTTTTTATATTATATTTTTTCCTCGCTGTTTCTTAATCTACTAACTGTGTTATTTCAGTTTTTCTCCTCAGTTAGTTTCTAGTTTTTCTGGTAACGTTGTATCAGTTTTATTCCTACCTTTAAGTATTCCGTATCTGCATCTTTAAGCACATTCTTATGTTTTTTAGAAATGGATTTCTTTTTTTACTTCTGTTTTTTCTCTTTTTATTAATATTCATTATACAGCAGTCTATGGAATTGGTACATTTTACCTTGCATCCGATGAGGCAGTTGTGATTTTTTTATATGTTGTATGTGATAATAATATATGTGTAAGCAAAGTGGGCAATAAATTTTGCCTAACCTAGTTCAATTAAAAAAATAGAAAAAATAGAAAAGGTCGGTGGGTACGGACACCTTTGCCTGTGACCCCACTGACCGTGCGCAACAAAATCAAAAACAACTCAAAGGTGATATCTGGGCTTCTCCTATGCCGCGTTTTTTAAACAGAACGTTGTTCTTTGTATGTTTGTTGAAAAAGTGTGGTTAATAAACAATTGATATTTTAAGCGATTTAAAAAATCTACATTGATCAAATTGGTCTCGTTTTGTTGTAAATTTAGTGTACTTTAGTGTACTTTAATACGTATATGATGACTTTTGTGGGTCCTTAGTAGTCAACATTGACGAAAACTTAAAAAACCAAAATTTCCTTTTTTTTTGGATGTTTTGCAAATATTTTAACAGCTGTATCTTAGAAACTATTCGCTCTACCGAGACCAAATTGTCTTCGTCATGTTTCAAATTTAGTCTACTTAAAAAGTGTATATAGTGACTTTTGCTGTAACACAGGTAGAAATTGAGATAAACTGAAAAAAGTACGAAAATTTAATGGCTTTTCAAATATTTAACAATGACCCGGGGGGCTTCCGAGCTTAAAAAAATGGGATTTGTCATTACCACTTCATCACATACACCATAAAAATCGGAACTACCTCCTTTGATGCAAGAAAACACCCCTTGTTTGGTCCGATTTCTATGTACTAGCACTAAAATATTAAAAATGGCATAGTATTCACAAACAAATGGCCATATATTTATTGCAGTGTGTAAACATTTTAGGGAGACAACTTGAAGAAACAAGTTGACGGTGGTTTTTTAAGTTACAGCCCTTAAAAAGCAACATTGATTCAATGGTCAAAAGGAGACTTCGATGTCAATTATGTACCAAAATTAAGGAGCTACAGATATTATGACTGGCTGATTCATATTTCTGAAAGTTATAAACCGAACGTTTGACCTGAATTGCAGTAGTAGACATCTTCCATGGTTCTTCCAATTTTACATTTGCTAGTATTAATTTTTTGTGTGGAATAATATATATAAAATCAGCCCAAATTAAAGCTTCTTTCCAATTGTTTAATGATCATTCAATATGTTGTGGTACTGAAATGAGAATAAACAAAACTGTGTATCTCATACATTTTGTATTGCCACAGAAGTAAATAACTTTCTCATACTGCTCTAAAAGAATAGAGTAATAAATAAGCGTTGTAATATGAGGAGCATGTACAGCAGGCGACAGGGCCTACAAAGTTTTGCGAGGAAATACATAAAACATGAATTAGAAAGTAGGTAGCTCAAAAGCGGATCGAGATACAAAATCAACTTACTCCAAGTTAAGTGCCTCACAAAAAATAAAGATGTTCTGAGTTTAAGAGACATTTAATTATTTCCTTCATTAAGTTGTGAGACACGTACAAAGAAAAGTTGAAACGGAGGGCTTAAATTGTGGTCTAAATCTACAAGGATCACCGGGAACTACAACATATGTCTATTAATTTTAGTAATTTAAAAGAAATATACTGACTAAAATTATTCTAGTTAGAATAATTTACGAAGGCGGAGAATGGCTACGCCATGCAATAAAAACATTTTTTTTTCATTAATCTGACTGCTCGGAATTTTATTAATTTTCGACTTTGATCTCGGATATTTACTGAATTCCAATTTAACACTCGGAATTTCATTAATTTCTTACTTCTTCGATCTTGGAATATTAAATTCCTACATTGAACTCGGAACTACATTCTTTTTAAATCAGATTTTTTTTAAATTCCGACATGAACTCGGAATTTTATTAATTCCATACTTTGAACTCGGAATTTCACTGAATCATAGGGTTACAGAAGTTAATAAAATTTTCCGAAATTAATAAAATTTCCCGGTCAAAGTCGAAAATTAGTGAAATTCTGGTTGACTCGAAATTTTACTGAAATTCGGAATTTTACTAATTTTCGACTAGGATTTTATTAATTTCCGATTTCTAATTCTAGTTTATAAATTTTATCATTTCCCGAATTTGAACTCGGAATATTAGGAAACTCTGTCAGGAATTTAACTAAATTAAAAGGTTAAACAATAATATTTACAGAAATTTACATAATTCCCAGTTCAAAGAAAGAAATTAATGAATTTCTGTTTCTCGAAATTCCGACTTCAACTTTTTTTTTTAAAGAATTTTATTAATATCTGTAAATTTGATTTATTTCTGTAACCTTATAATTAAGTAAAATTCCAAGTCGGAACTATGAAATTAATAAAATTTCAAATTCAATACCAGAATTTAGTGCATGTGCAAAGTCGATAATTAATAAAAATCCGAGTTTAAAGTAAGATTTAAGTAATATTACCAGTTCAAAGTCGGGAATTATTAAAATTTAATGTGGACCTTCTTCAAATTTTTGGCAATAAACAAAGGACAGACGAATTTTGGGTGGATATCATACTTTCCGAAAAAAAAATATAGGCTTCGACTTTACCATTTTGTTACAATACGATGGCAGACAATTCGAAAACCGCCTATTAACATTTCACTCCACAAATCGGAAAAACCACAGTCTTTGTAGGCCAGTAGAAAAACGAAAAAAAGTCAGAGTTTTTGAGAAAAATCTATATACAGCGATGTTTTTGGAAAAAAAATTTGGAGCCTGGAACAAGTTTTCATAGACCCGGACAATTGGTAGGTGCGGGTTTTGTTTTCGTAGTTTGTTTTTTTTTGTTTTTTCGATAATTTTGTTCTAGAATTCAAAATATCTCGAAGACGGTTCATCGTATCGGAAAATGCAAAATAAAAAATAAATGAATGAATGAATGAATGAATGAATGAATGAATGAATGAATGAATGGAATGAATAAATGAATGAATGAATGAATATATAAATAAATATATAAATAAATATAAAAATAAATATATAAATAAATATATAAATAAATAAATAAATAAATAAATAAAACACATCCTTATATGTGGTGTCCTAGGACTGTCGCTGAAGACTTCGGTAGTAATAAGCCATCATCAAGAAGGATGCGAAATAAATTTCGGCAATTACAATTCGATAAATTATGAGGGATACGTCAAATTTACTTAGTGTAATCAGTTTTATTTCATCGTCTATTGATGGACCAATTCATAATGCAATATACGCCCACCATGAAATTAAATGCTTTCATAAAATCATTTGCAGTTCCGGCCGATCTCAATTTCCTGATATAAAAGAAATATAAGGAGTAATTAAAAGACATTCTAAAGGAAAATGGTTCACAAAAAATACTCCATTCACCCAGTTAGTTAGAAAAAGCGTCAGTTGATAGTTGGCAAAACACAGTGATATAGCAAAGCGAGCGAGAACTGCGGTGAAAAATGGCTTGTTTATTCTCTGAAAGGTCTTATCTATTTCTTATTCCCCGCTGTAATTTCTGATAGCAATCCTTCAGTGTTTACAAAAATCACTCTTGTTCACTTTTCTTCTAACAACTCCGACGCAAAAAATACACACAGTATTGCGGATGAAGCTCTAGATTTCCGCTGGGTCCATTCTTTATGTTACTATGCTCAGCAGCATAAGGCTATTATTATAAACTATCTCACCTGACAGTTCATTTTTATCGCGTACAGGAAAAATATAAATTTAAAGTTTGGAGCATGCTCTATATATATTGCCTATTATTTATTTACAGTTGTTAGTTATTAATCAGAGTGCACACGATTGCTGATTTAGGTATACGAATAGAGACTAACAGCTCATGGCAGATTTTTTTGGCATGATCGAGAAATTGATTGTTTGCTCACAAAAATAAAATTACACTTACGTTGCCTTCCAAATAAATTCACCGAGGGGTTATTATTCGGTGAAATAGTTAAGTATAAGAAATAGTTATATAAAATAATATATAAAAAATATATATAGAATAATATATAAAAAATAAATTAGTAGGTCACTGACCGTTACGCGAAGTCAGATGGTACCCAACTATACTGGGTGTCTAACTTACCCTCAGAATTCTGCTAATTTTGGTTAAAAAAAAAGAACACAATACACTAAAATCTAACTTAACCTAATTAAAATCTAATCTAATCTATCTAATTAAAAATACAAATAACACAACAATATACCTATATAACCTAGTGTATGCCCCAAACGTGATAACGTGTGCTATCACACACAAAAATAATAAAATATCAGAGCTCTGCGGCCTTATTTATGTAAGTATATATAATAATACGTCTTTATTCATTCACATAATAATGTTCTTTCTTATAACCTATAATACATTTACTTTCTAATACTAATACTTACTACTCTAAAAATCTAACAGTTTTATTTATATATACATATACACACATACACAAACATACATATATTCATATAAATATACACATATATACACATACATATATACATATATATACACATATACTATATATATCTAAAAATTTATCGTATTAAAATTTGCTCAAACTACCATGTTCCATGTAAAATTCAATTTATTTATAACAGTTAACATCTTGTTCCAGCAAGAGAGCTTTTCCAGCTCAGCTTTTTTTTTAAATTTATTATTGTATAATGCCGAAATTCATTTGGTAAACTATTGTACAGTTTGCATGCATTGTACGAAAAGCTCCGCTGAAACTTGGACGTGGAGTGTCTAGGTATCACTAGTAGTAATTACTGGTTTCGTGTTTTGAGATTATTTACATCTCTGAATCTGTTTAATTTTTGGTACAAGTATGTGGGATTTTTGAATCGCAGTACTTTATGCGCCAAGGATATCAGATGTAATTTTCTAAGGTTATTTAGTTTAAGTTTTTTTGTTTCGGCTATTTTAAAACTGATGTGCTCGAATTTGGGTATACCAAAACCGTATCTATAACATGAATTCTGGATTTTTTGGAGTCGATTAGAGTCATACTTTGTCAACGCAGGTCCGTAAATCGTGTCGCAATAAGATATCTTTGAGATGATTAAGGTTTCACAAATATTTAGTTTTAGTTTTGAGTTTAGTGTTGACCTATGAGGATATAATTGCTTGAGTGTATTATATGATGATTTACATAACTGGTTGATATGCTTCGAGAATGGCATATTAGCATCAAGCCAGAGACCTAAGTTCTTTACTTCAGTTGTGATAGGCAATGCTTCACCATTTATTTTTATTTTAAATGTAGATTCTACGGAACTCCTCTTGACTTTAGGACCAAATAGCATCACAAATGACTTTTCAGCATTTAGTTTAAGATTATGAGCAGCCAATATATCTAGTAATTTCTCCAAGTCATCGTTAATTTTTTTTGCAGCCAATTCACTATCGTCCGAGGTAAAGGAAAAATAAGCTGATACACAAGCTTATTTTCATCAGCATAATTGTGTATTGCACTTGGTAACAAATGTATGAAAATCAGATATGTAAATGGAAAACAGCAAGGGCCCCAATATGGATCCTTGGGGAACACCTAAATTATTATGACGGAATTCTGATGTTTTGTTGCAGTGAACTACACGTTGCAGACGATTGTCTAAATAGCTTTTAATTAGTGCAACGGACTGATCACAAAAACCGAAATGTGACAATTTATCACAAAGAATATTGGGATCCATAGTATCAAACGCCTTGCTGTAATCCAAGAGAATAAGACAGCTTACTTTACCTTTATCTGTAGCCCTAATCAAATCATCTGTGATTGTGGCTAACGCTGTAGTCGTAGTATACTGTTCCCTAAAACCGGACTGCGAGGCAGGGATTATGTTATTTTCAAAAACATATTTAACGTATTACATAAACGTATTATATATACATAAACGTATTATATAAACGTATTACCAAGGTAACGAAAGTATTCAGCTATATTTTAATGATATGTACGATGAAAATTAAATGTAGCCTAGGGCTCAGCATTACCAAACATGGGGCTCACACCAACACAGAAGATATTACGTTAAAAAAATATGGCTCCTATATACTTAAACTACGCTTATGTGTAAGTTTGTGGGGAAGTAGGTATCCTGGTAAGGTGAGTCTTTCCAGCATTCAAATCTATGTTTAGGTAACCGCTAGATTTCACAGCAACTGAGGATGTTTGACGGCCTCGAACGGTGGCCTAGATGAGATGCTTCTCAATCGATATAAGGGACATGTGCAATGCAAGGCATGTTATAGAGAACACAGAAAAATGCAAAAAGAGAATATGGGCATGAGGTGTAAAAAATATGGCTTACTTTAAATTACGAATTATTTAATCCGACGTAGTCGCATGCGTTGTTAATCAAAATCACTAAAACACGTAAACAATGACTTTCCCAAGAATCCTAAACAGGCAAAGTAACACAGTACTTGATATAGTAGGGAAGCACTTAAACTCGATAATTGAACAGGAAGCTACTCAAGTACGGTTATGAAAACGATGGCTCTTACCAAGAGGACGGAAACAGGAAACTCCATACTAACATTTGTCTCCTCGTACTAGTCAAAGAACTATCTATCGCCTTTTGCGCGAGCCACAGAGAACAACACAAAATAAAGATCAAGGAACAAAAATTGCACAACTAGTTCGCATATCGATAATGCAATTGATAATGCCGCAAAGAAACCTGTGAGAATTCACACCTGAGTCCTAATCACGAATGATAGAGGATGTGCCTAGTAGCTTTTCATAATATCATATTAGAGTACTTACATACCTACAATATATTCTCGAATATTTAAATTACGTCAACTAACGAGAAGTGAACGTAACAATTATAATATTTCATATTCATTAAATTTAGGTACAGGTGGAAGCTAAACGTTCTATTCTTATTTCTCAATCAGAAACGCTTTCATTTAAATGAAGTATGGCGGTATATCATTTTAGTAATAAAAAAGTATGATTTTAAAAGTATAATTGGACGCGATAATAAACTTTTTTCCTAATCTAAGATATTTATTTGTTTTAGTCAGCAAAAATATTTTATTGGCTACATAATAATAGATGTAACGAATTTTTTAGCATCAAAAAATAAGATGCATTTCGGAGAGAAGCGGAAGTTACGCAACGTGAAAAAAAATTCTTGTATTTACTTTTTGTTTCATTATTTTTGTTGTAAACAATTTTTATTGAAATCTTATAGATTGTAGCAATTTAATCATTCGCTAACTCTTATAATTGGTTGCTTTGGATAAGAAAAAAGCAACTATTTAATTCCGTAGTAAGCAGGGAACTAATTCAAGCTGCAGACACAATATAATAAAAAGTTTCCTTGTTCCTATTGGAAGAAAACAAATGTGCCATGGCCGCCTCGACGTAGTTAAGGCTTTTATTCGAATACATCTTCATTTAGTGGCATGCTTTGCGTAGCCATAATGACCCAGACTTTGGGACTAACGAATATAAAAGTACACTATCATTCAGCAATGAAATACACTCGTCTAGCGTCTAGCTTGAGATCCTAACACATAAAAAACAAATTAACTGGAATCTTTATACCTTATTCTAGCGAAACTCGGTCCTAATTACCGTTTTTATTTTCAGAATTTGGGCTATATACATGATATTGCAACGAATACTCCCGTTAATTTTTATTGAATTATATTTCACAGCATTATTAAAATTATAAAACTTTAGCTGCTTTCAAATCATAACATGGTGCTTCAACAAAATTATTCAAATTGTCGCATTAATCTAACCTCAGAATAGAATAGATATAATATTATAATCGTTAATTGAATATCAGGAATAAATAAGTAAAGAAATATGATAGATTTCTTGTGAGTGGGTGGAAATAAGTATCTTAATTTCCACGTGATAAAAAATTCACTTTTCTTACGATTTAATACGCTGCTTTTTCGTATTCTTAATGCAAAAACATTAATTAAGTATTAGATATTTTTAAATAAATAAGTTAAAAGTAATAAAGTACCTATGGAAGTGCATCTGATACTGATTTTGCAAAATGCATCAAATCGAAGAAGACTTATTATCTTTTAAAGGCAGCTTCTGAAGCTAGATCGAATTTATTACCACCCATAATAAATATGAACATTACATATGAACATTACAGGTTATTTTTTACGAATGTTACAGGTTATTTTGTTAGTGAAGAACATATAAGAAAACTGCTAGGAAATTATGAAGATATGGGCTTACTTTTATGAGAAGCTTACGCTATAAGCTTAATCAATATGGGCTTACTTTTATAATACTTATTCTTTTGTATTGTTGCAGTCTAAAACTCATAAAATTTCATCTTTGAGTTGCTTGCATAACTCAACCGTCAAAATGATGGATATGTCCAAAATATTGTCCACTGACCATATCAGAATATTTCTGATAGCAGATGATGATGAGGCTTTACTTCACGTGAGGAGTGGAAACCCTAAAGGAAAGAGGAGTAACATGAAAGAAAGGAACAACAATGGAAAAAAATGGGCGGGAACAGATTTATCCCTACGGGTGTATATTATATACAAGATTAACGCTTATAAAAAAACTATTAATTCAAGAATTTAACAACTTTTACAGCGTTCCTACATCCAAGCGAACCAGTCTCGACGTTACTACTTCGCTTAGAATGAAGTAGCAATTAAATAATTGATCAATATTTTAAACCAAGCGGAATAACTTTTATCTGGGTGTGAGATGAAAAACGATCAGCTTCCGTTAAAATTCCCACTCAGAGGTTAATGCATTTTTTATATTTCTTAAGTTCCATACTAAAAGATTTATGAGAAAACTTTTAATAACAGTATTCCTGGGGCCATTATGTGTATAGATAAATAGAAAGTAGTGCGTGTTTATCGTGTGCAAGGCAATCATTAGGCAACAAAGGAACAACATACGGCAAGGTGTATCGCCTGGGTATAAATTTGAGACATGCATCAAGGATGAATCCCCTCGTATCTTTCGTCGTAATTGCATATGTAAGAGAGGAGTAGATTACCTCGAAACTAAATGTCCGGGCGGGCGTAAATCTCGTTGCTTCGAGATGGAGCTGTAAAATTCTGGTCGTAAAAGCGACACTACCGAATAACTTGCTGGTGATGTTTTTCATCCAACTTTACTTGAAACTTAATTTGTTTTTGAGGAACTTCTAAAAATCTACTTTTGCATCATAAACTATTCCTTCTATTGAAACTTTTTGTTAACTTTGTTCCACTTACAACAAACCTGCACATTTAGAATTCATGTAGAATGCAACAAAATTAATTAGGTTTGTCGTTTACTAAACAGTTTTTGCATGGCTGAATGACTTAATATAATTACATTCTTATTTCAGTTCATTTCAGCAATAAAGATAAAAGTTCCTATTTTATACTACTGCATATTTGTTATAATAATAATAATAATTTATTTATCTTTCCGATAATACTATAATGAAATAGGAAATGTCAATAAAAGTTACAATATCTGCATATAAAACATTACATTTAAATACATTAAGAACACTACTGGATAGGGCTTGAACCTTTGATGTAACTGTAACACTCGGAGTAGTGTCCACAAACACCAAAACACTTTCACTTCGCTCGACGCGCGTTTCGCCAACCAAGTTGGCATCATTCGGAGACGATTAAAACTGAATCGATGATGAATCGAGACGATGAAAACTCAGTTTTTATTACCCAGCCTTGTCGGGTAATTATGAAGTTGAAAATTTGTCTCAAATTTGTTCATTATTCACTTGTTGACGTTACAGCAATTTGTAAATTCTTCAGAGATTGTAGTGAGTTTACTCTGAAGTTCTCCAGCAGCGTTTGCTTCTTCTGCTATAGAAAGGTCAGCTGAGAACAGCACAATGTATTCTGTACTAATATGAGGTAGTAAATCATTGATGAACAAAAGGAATATAAGTGGACCAAAAGGAGAGCACCCGTTCTCCTAAACACAGCATTAAATTTTGCACCACAGGTGAAATACTTGCGGGTAACTTTCGATTCTAAACTAAACTGGAATCTTCACCTCGAAAAAGAATAAATAAGGCCTACGTATCACATGAGCAGTGTCGCAGAACCATAGGGAAAACCTGGGGAATGAAACTCAGGATAGTCCTGTGGATATACACCGCTATCATAAGACCGATGATAGCATACGGAGCTGTTGTTTGGTGGCCCAAGGGTCAACAAATAATAGCAAAACTCAGGCTACGCCAGGTACAGAGTTGCCTGTCTGAGCATAACCGGAGCTATGCGAACAACACCAACGAGAGCAATGGAGATAATGCTGTGTCTTCTAGCGCTAGATCTACATCTAGAAGAAGTGGCTGTGACTACCATGACTCGCCTCAAATCCCTCTTATAGGCATATGCAGGTGGTATACCGCCTCGGCTTGTCTTTGTTAAACCTTACACCATACAAACTACTGGTGAAGACGAGATCGGCGTTGAAGGTGTAAACAATGTCTTAGACCAGATAATCCTTATTGAGGGAACGTTGGCCTTCTATGGTCAATTTGAGGGAAATGCCCCTAGGTAAGTAACATCATCACCTTTTTTACAAAATTAGGTTGGTCGATGGCCTAGGGAGACATTTCCCTCACGGAGGAAGTACAAGGGCCCCAATGGGACCTAAGTGCAGCCGATCTCTTATCCGCACTCCGAACAAATTCCAGATTCCAGAAGTGGCCCCAATACATAACCCTGATGAACTCCAAGGTTAACACCATTCGTCTCTGAGATAATTTCATTAAAACTTATTTTCCTAAAATTAGGGTAGGATATTAGCCACGAGAGTTTCCACGTATTCCAATTACGCGCAGTTTTTCAGCTACAAATGTTATATCTATTAAATCAAACCCCTTGCGTAGGCCTGTGTTATCTATCATCTCCCAAAAACATAGTTCTCAACCTTCTCAGAATGAAAAGCAAACCTTTCCGGCCGACATCATTTTCTCTTATAACACTCTCTAATAATAGTGTATTAAAGAGTGTCGGGTCTCCTTCTGAACGTAATTACTATTAAGTTTATTCCTAATCTGGTATTTTAAAACACAAAAAGTATATTAACATAAAAGTATGGAAGTATATCTCATGTTCACATGATCCTACTAAAATTTGTTTTAACATAAATATCTGATCTATAATTCCTTTTCCTTTCCTAAAACCCCCTTGATATTCCCCTAGCAGATTCCTCATATTATTATAGTGTTTCAATCTTCGTTTTAGCACTGTCTGTAATATTTTATACACTACGTCCTGTAAAGAAATCCAATTAAGTTAAGAAAGAAATTACATTTTTAGTTTTTGTATTTGAGCCTATATGTGTAATTTTACGTAGGTATTTTGCCTATATGTGTAATTTAATAAGAATTTCGCAGGTATTTTGTATCAAAATGGTGCTGGCATAACAAATATTAAGAATTCGAAATAGGTCTCAGTTGCTCAGTTGCTCAGTTGCAATATACATACGAGGAATTAATTAGATTTTATCTACATTATAATTCTGACTGTACATAGTTCAAATCAGATGTGCCATCCAGGCTTAGCTTTAATAAATATATGGAGGCTGTACCATCAAATTACTTACAAAATATTACTGTAATATTTTTTATATCCTAGTTCTTCATATTCGACGACGAATACTAGTTTTATATAGTAGATAACAAAATATACTCATTTGTTCAGTGTCAATCTTCAGAAACCATTGAAGTCAATGCTTTTTTATTTCCCTGATTCTCCAACAAAAGCGAGGAGTTACAAGAAACAGTGGAGTGTAAATGGAAATAAAACTTTTGCGCGTAACACAAAAGGCCATTTATCTCGCCATGTAACAGCGTAATTAGTCACGCCACCAAAGGGAAATTCTCATTGATGTGTTTCTGTTCCTTAACCCTTTTGTTATGATCCGTTTAAATGAAATGTAATATTTAAAATCTTTTTAAATTTCTTTTTCTATTCCCATTTCTATAAAATGTAAGTTCTCTAAAATGTAATTAAAGTGTATATCTTTCAATGCATGGTTTCGATGTATGGTAAAACGTCATTTCAATTCATGTTTGAGATAAGAGGAGCCGCGTTGGGATAGCTAGTGTTCCCTAAACATCCTTTCCAAATTCTGATAAATCGTTTTAAACACGGGTGTGATAAGTATGCTAAATTATCTATATATTCCCGTTTTGTTTTTCCTCTGGAATAACCTTATATTTTTTTCCATGAGGTGTTAGAACTTCCCATAGTAAATCAACCTCGGAACGAAAAAATATTTCCTTGTAATGGAAAGCTGTTTAGCATTCAGCCTCGGCAATACAGAATCCAATATTCTTAATAATGAATATAAATCTTTGCGTCTGTAAGAGAATATACTTTATTTTAAAACCTTAATCCAATTTCCGAGTTTACGATAACAGTTTTGTTTTTGGGAATTACATTTACTTGACAGACGTTCCATGGGATACGATAGACCTTCCGATAGATCTCGCCGTGACACCGCGCCAGTGACATCAAGCTTGTACCTGTAATTGAGTTAATAATGGGCGAAATTGAGTTCTTTTATGTATTCGTTCCAATATCTCGGCACCTAGTTGAGCTATCAACATGATTTTTAGTATTGATTATACTTCTGGGAGCGTGTATATGATGGGAGCCGTCTTTAAGAAAATATTCGTGATATGCGACATGCTATTTATCTGTCGTCAGCAAGGTCAGGGAATACGGAGAGGTTACAATTTGGGAAATAAACGAATTATTGATTCGTTTTATTTATAGACTCATTAGTAAATATTGCTCTTTATGAATGTATATATCAATAGCTTATTCATTAGAATATTTATGTTTTAAAGATGCATCAATCATAATACTCAAAATATTATCTGCTTGATCCCCTGACGGGCACCGGGGCAGCTACCATAGGCGTAGAATTTATTCAACTGTCGGAAGTTAAGTAGTAAGTAGTTGCTAATCAGCACAGTTTCTAAATTGATTCAATACATAATAAATACAATTAATAAATTGATTTAATACAAGTTTCCTTCCTTAGTGACGTCACATAGCCTACGACCTTGAACATAACACAACAGTGTATTAGTACTAAAAGTTGGGAAACGTTAAGTACTAAAAAGTTGGGAAACGTTAAGTACTAAAAAGCAGGGAACGTTTTGACAGTGGACGTTGAAATTGACTTTGTTGACACTTGACTTCTCCTGATAAATAATCTAAATTTGACATGTAAAACTCGTCTACCATGATAAAATCAACTTAGGGCAGATTTTCTGCACTTCCTCTAGAAAATCCCGTCTCCATTTTCTTACAATAATGTACAGAAACAAAGCAAAACAGAATTCGTAGAGAACGCACGAAACATAACCACAAAACTAAGCATAAACAACTACAGCTGTGGGCATTGGCTATATATGCGTTCTCACAAATAGTGCTGCCAACTTAATTCAGGCCGTGTGACGTCACTCAGTGTCAAGGTCAAATGAATGTTCAATTTGGTATAATAAATATTTATTTTTTTATTAAACACTGTTTATATTCGAAACAAAATTGCACGGGGTGAATATCTATCAGTTAGACTTTCAAATAAATATTTATTTGTTTTGAGATTTACGAATCTAGTGAGTTTTATCCCGGACAAAATTCTGGGGGTTGTAGGGAATTCTCGAAATAAAAAATAAATATACGTTAACAGAAGTATAGAAGTATAAGTAAACAAAAAAATATTCGTATAACTTTTGTTTGAAGTAATTGCTAGTTATTTGAACATCTTATAAAACTACCATATACGTAGGTAATACGAAGTTAACTTCTGATATAGCGTTACAAATACTTCAATTGAAAGTTTCGTTTTCAATCGAGGTAGAAAGAAATATCTGTAGCGCTAAATTTTACTTGAAAATCCGATCGGTTCAGTAAACAATCCGAGAAATCACAATTGAAACTTTGTAAGATATTGTAAAAGTCAATTACTTGAAAGTAATATCTCTGATATATAGACAATAAGACTCTGGAAATTGCGAAAACCTCTAGAATTTATCAAATATTTTCAGCGAAATATATATAAAGCGATCATGGAAATAAATATCTCGTATAAAATTTTTGTCTGTTGAAGCAGGGTGGCCTAAAGTCTATTTGGAAATGAAAGGGGAGAATAAAATCCTATAATGAAAGACGCCCCATGTGCGTGCTACAAAGTTTTGGAAATTTATACCACTTTTTTTGACCACTTGAGGTGACATCCGAAGTTTGTGGCAAATGGGCTAGAGAAAATTTTGTGCTCTCCGATTATCTTTGAAAAAGTTGTAAGTGACAGCTTCTTTAAACTCTACTTTTAATGTCATACAAAAAAAATATGATGTATTCATTATTGCATAATGTGAATTATAATTAATACTACCGAACAATTAATAAACAACAAATACGTAATTTTTGAGAAAGAATCTTTAAAACAGCTTATTAGTAAATTAATATGTTAAAGTTTTTTTTATATGTAAGGTCATAAATGAATAAAAAAAAATGCATAAAGTCTTTTATCGTAATCATTCATAAATCAAAAGTTATTGTTTTATTTGATATAACTAATTTTTAGGTGTAAAAATTATATGGTATAAAGGTAAAAATTGGTAAAATTTAAAAGAAAAGTAGGAAACTGAACAATTTCCATTTTCTATGAAACAATGCATAGATCTAAATCCACTTAGGAAAAAGTTATACAAAAAAATGTAAAAAGAAAAAAAAAACTAAAAAGTCTTTTTGGCTTATTTTGTTGGAAAAAAGTTTTTGGACTTTATATTTTGTCATTTCGAGAGGAAATTTGATTTTCTACAAAATACCGTATTATCTGTAGGTATATACTAAATAATGCGTGGTTTTTGAGTAACAGTTAAAAAACTTACATGTGGACAAATTCACTCTGTCAAATTTACTCCGTCAAAACTCCATGCCAAAATTTAATAGCATTTTGTGGATTTATTATTTTTAAGGTACGATGAATATATGAAACCGTAAAATACCTTCACCGAATTAGTTCCTTTTACCTCTGTTTCTTTCGATATAGTCAATAGACTAATAAGTAATCTCTAAGTATATGTATATAAAGTAGCTAGTTTTTAGTTAGGAAAAATATTGTGCTTTTTTAAACTACGAGTATAACGGATTTTCTTTGGTGAATATCATGCGTTAAGTACAAACAACATACAAGTCCACTAGACCCGCCGCTTCCATATTTCCTACATAAGTACGTCGTAAGGGCTCTAAAAGCTGCTTGATATATTTATCTCTCTCAGGGGAGGAAACAAACATTTTATCTTGTATCACCGATATCGCAGATTTGAAATATCGATGAATTTAAGGGACTGAAATTTTTTCCCGGAATATTATTAAAGCCGCAGTGACACTGTTTTATTTTTTCGGTGATAATTGGAAAACGTTTTAATACAACCCTTTCGTATTAGTCGCAGAAATAAATGCATTGCTTTGTTTTAGGAAATATTCGGCAACTGTATGTTAATTAAGTGGCATTTGGTACCAAATATTTACTATTTTAGGGTTTCAACTCACAATCCGTATTCAGTTATGAGTAGATAAGAGATACGCTTAGCCGGAATAAGTATATTTAGGTATGTCTTTAAAAATCGAAATTGCTCTATTCTAAATGTGGTATAATAAAAACGGCAAAAAATCACGTCCCCCTTAAATATTAATTTTATTTTAATGGTAGTATCTCGTCCGACCGGCGACGCCGGCATTTATTAGCATACAGATTCAGGTCGTTGTTCATTTGTTGTATGGGAGCCCACTTAAATATTTATTTTATTCTATGTTTTAGTATTTGTTGTTATAACGGCAACATAAATACATCATCTGTGCAAATTTCAATTGTCTAACTATCGCGGTTCATGAGATACAGCCTAGTGACAGACGGACAGCGGAGTCTTAGTAATAGAGTCCCGTTTTACCCTTTGGGTACAGAACTCTAAAAATCAACCACGTATCTCCACTTTTTATGAAAATTTAGATATCATATGTTTTATATAAAGAAGTTTAGGGCGAATACAAGTATATATTCATACAACTTTGAAACGTACAATATCCTAAAAATGTTAAAGTTTTTTAAAGTAAATTTTATGACAAAAAGGAGAAATGTTCTTAGATATTTTTATAGAA
Organism: Tetropium fuscum; assembly: GCA_964058915.1. Taxonomy (NCBI): domain Eukaryota; kingdom Metazoa; phylum Arthropoda; class Insecta; order Coleoptera; family Cerambycidae; genus Tetropium; species Tetropium fuscum. The sequence goes on from CAXKVY010001674.1 coordinate 276,628, forward strand.
GGAGAATTATGATAGAGAAAAAAGTTAGTAGCATAACTTGCTTAAAGACCATTATGGTGAAGAGTGACAACATAACGAAATTTGCAATTTTACATTTTTTTTCTGGATGAAAGAGAAAAATAATCTGTGGGAAATAAAGAAAGGGAAGCAGAAACACTGCGAATATTTTAACGATTTTTATTATATATATAATCTAAACATCTATACTAAACATGTAAAATTTCTTTTATTTTGAGTATTAGTAGATATATTACAGTTTAATTTGTATCAATAGCCAGATTAAGAATCGTTTTTATTAATTTTCTAAAAAAGAATATAAAAAATGGAGATACAATGTTTTAATGCTAGGCCCTTCAAATAGTGTATATCACAGTGTCAATACAAGAGAAAAAGTACCTTGCGCTAGATTAAAATTGACTGACGAGTCCTCAAGATTTCTGGGACCAAAGTTTTGTAACGATTTACTGGACAACATAAAATATATCGAAAGTGAGTATTTATCTAAAACTGAAAATATTTTTATCAGATAAATATTATTATTCTGTATCAGAGTTTTCTAGCAACTAAGGTCTAGTTTAATAGCTATTTATGTAACCAGTTTGGAAAAGTACTATTTAGTGTAACGAGCAGATTTCTGCGGAACGAGCGCCAGCGAGTTCCGCAAAAGGATGCAAGTTACACAAAATAGTCTTTCCCAACGTGTTTTATACAACATTTTTTCTAATTTTCACCAATTTTATAATTTATGAGAAGAAAACTCTGAATTTTGTACGTTTAAAAACAATCCAGTAAGTTGTAACGGTGTGACAGCTCGTCACTTTCATAGCTTGTCAGGTCTAAATAACCTACTATGAAATGAACTTTACAAGACCAGTTGCGTGAAATTTTACTTTTCGTAACTGGTTGTGAGAAGTAAGACGTTTCCTAACGTCAAAGGGTTTTGAATAGTGCCACTTTAAATGTCAAAATTAGAAAAAAATATTTTTATTGTAATAAAATATTCTATATTTTCGTTGTTTTTCTGGTTAACTTAAATGTTATATTTTGTGTAAATATATACTAATAACTGGTCTTATTCCATCTAATATTTTGTAATTGACATAAAGAATTACCAACTAATCTAATATAATCTACATTCGGTTAGGTAGCGGTATTTCACAGACGCTCCCTGAAATAAACGTAAACTTTTATTAAATTCTGTTGTGGGGAAAGTGAATATCCGACAGCTAGTAATCTGGGAACACTTTTTAAACAAAACTTTTAACTACCTCTTTATAAAACCTTCCAGCACTTGTGCACTTTCTATAAATATTTGATTAAAATTTAACTTCAGGAACAAACAAGATTATTAACAAATTTATAAACATTGTGAACAGAAAGATTTTACGGAGCTTTAGGTTACTGCAGCCATCAGTTTACAGGATTAATTAATGTTACATTGAATTATTTAATGAAGAGTTGCAGTAAAAAAATAATATATTATATTTATTTGTAATTAAATATTTATATTGCACCATGTATTTATACATCAAACTACAACACTTAACTAATATTATATTTCCAGAGAGCCTTGAACAAATCGATTTGCTATATAACAATGCTGTTATGCAATTTGAGGATTTTAATGATTCGAATTTTGTAAATCAAGGATAGAATAAATTTGGCTAATAATACTGCATCACAATTATTATTATAACAATCGCTATGATAACTCAACTCAATATTTTAAATGGTTTTAATAAATTAATTGTTTCGGACTGGAGGATATTTAAATTTTAAACTAACAGTTGACGTTTAACCTGTAATATTAACTGTATCAAATGTATAAATGCAAGCAACTAGAATTCCGAAAAAAATATTTCTGGAAAATAATTCCTATGCTAAACCAGAATATTATTTTTTTGCAGTTTCTATATGAAACATTAAATTAAGGCATTCTAGATACCAAGTCCATCAATGTGTGTTTTTAATTAACCTGTAAAAACCAGTACCATGACCAATGAGTTATTTTTTTGTTTGTTGATAAATAAGGTATTTTTTTCGTTCAACAGAAGACGCACAAATACAAGAACAAGCAGCAAACGTTGAGGCAGATTTGTTTTTTAATCTACGTCTACCCTTAAATGAACTTGGGCCTAGCACATACGTCAATCCAACAAAGAGAGCTCCAGGGCACGTAATTACAACAAAAATGGTTGCAATATTAGACAAATGCAAAGTAAGTGACCGCGGTGCAGTCAGAATTATAGCGAAAGTACACAGGTACTCGGACATGATCTGAACAATTATAAGCAGAACATGAATTCGAATGTACTGGAAACGAATGTACGAGCGCGCGTTGAAAAGCTGTCCTCTGACTTTAATATACCAGATTTTGAAGCTGAAACTGTTCATTGGGATGGGAAATTATTGCCCACATTGAGAAGCAAAGAACATGATATACCAGTTTTAATAGCAGCGAGATGAACGAGCCACTACTATACAGCTCAGGTTTTTGAAACATTCCTTGAATATTTGCCTCGCATGTACATTAAATGTCAGCTTACTGTCAGTCAATGGTGACACCGAAATCTTTAATCGAGCCAAGTCGGTTTAAAGTGGCTCCATTTATGTTATAGTCATAAATAATAGGATACACTTTTTTGGTAAACGCAAGAGATTTATATTTTGCAGCATTTATCTGAAGGTTATTGGCAATTGACCATAAATTCATTTTATTCAGAATTGGTTGTAACTTAATACAATCGGAAATGGCACAGTTGTTATGGCACAGAAAACCTTGACATCATCAGCATACAACAAAAGGACACTTCCAAAGGAATATTGTAATGTATTAACGTACCTTTAGTTAAATTGAATATTGAGTTCATATAGGTAAATTATAGCGCATGTCACTGCGCAACTAAAATAGTAGTTTTAGGTGTGGGATACACAGCGAACAGGGCATGTGTGCCATGTGCTCAAGCAGCTCAAGTGTACTAAGTAATGAGTAACTATTGTAATATATAGGGGTTAAGTAAAAGTGTGTGTAGTTATTTAATCTACCCCAACCCTAAGTCAAGGTAACATATACCACAAATATAATAAAACAACAAAGGTCCAAGAATAGAGCCTTGTGGTATTCCAGATGTTAGTTTTATTTTTTGTTCTTGAAACCATAATATTCAACATATTGCTTTCTGTTGGACCAATATGATTGGAGGAAATTAAATAAATGATTAGACAACCTTGCAATCCTCAATTTTCTGAGCAAATTCCATGATCTAAAATCGAACGCTTTAGAGGATAGTCTGTGTATATAACCTCGACTTGATTGTTATTATCCATATAATGCCACTGAAGCACCTTATAAAGATTTGAAATGTATGCTTATATTAAACTTGACGATAATATAGTGGCCTCGTTAGGCTTTCAGTAGGTACCAGAAGACTCATGACACATGCTCATAAATAGAATGAAACTTTTGAAGAACTTGGAAAGAGACTAACAATTTTACCGGGAGGTGTTAGCGAATACATGAAGCAATGAATTGAAAATTTTATTTCCCAGAACTCTAAGAAGAAATGTTTTAAAAATTTTTTTTACCATCTGCTTTTCTGAACAAGGACTCTACAACATCGAAAGATGGTTATAGGTTTAAAAAAGGAATGCCAATTGTAAAAGAACTTAAAGTAGTTAATTATGCTTCTTAACGAGGAGTTAAACTAATGCAGGTCTATAATCAGATTTTAATAAAATACGACGACGAAAAGCAGTTTATACTTGAAATTATTACAGACTATAAAGGGAAATTAGCAAGTGCAAGAAAATTTATATTTAGGTATTATCAAAACATGAAGCTCTACGTTATCGCAGAGGACCACGGGAATCCGCTGATCCGGCTGGCCACGGACTATGATCCAGAGGAAGCAGCTCTTCCTCGATCATGACCTTATGTTTCAGCCCAACTGATGCGAGAAGAAGCAGACGACACAGAAGAAAAGAACAGGACCTAAGAAAACGGATCCAGAAGACACCAAAACAGCCCAATCCAGTGGACGTCGAGGCCGACTGCCTTGCCAAACCACTTACCTTATTTGACTGAGCCAACGAGCTGGCTAAGCTTGCAAAGTCCGTCATCCTGAGCTACAACGATCATCCTCCCATAACAATATGAATGCTGCGCAGCCGGGCTCTAGCAAGCCCGCCGAAAGGCAGAAAGGATCCCTCAAACACCCGACACGACACCCTCGGGGGTAATACACACCGGAGAAGAAAGTGAAGAGCGTCAGAAGCAAGGCTGTACCGATGGCGCCCATCGGCCAGGACCGGGGGGGAGGGTCACGTGAAAACGCGCGGCCTACCCCTTACGAGCCGGTCTCGGCCTACATAGATATTAGGGGTAAAGAGCGATGGTACCGCTCGGCCCACTTTTATCGAGGTCACATCTTTAGCTAAGAATGTTGGCACGCCTACCCTAATCCATGCGTTATCCAGTTCAATTTTGTCCAGTTCAAGAGGCTGTAATGGTGTATTTCAGAGGATTTAAATAATTTACGGACAGCCGGATTTATTTCACTATTTAATTCATATTTAGTAAAAGTTTAGATTATCTATTTGATATTAGACGATGGATTTAAATTTAATAAGCTGACTCAGCAAGAAATTGTTTATGATAGTAATTAGATGATATATGGGTATTCGGGGAAACCGCACTGCACTATAAACGAGCTCCATTTGCGGCCATGTTGTTGCTATATCAATGGTGTTAATCCGTCTAACCATACAAGTCGCAAATTGGCCAACTAGGACAAATATACGAGCGTTTTATATAAAAACACATAAAGCATGTTTACAGCGCCATTAAAGTCTACCAAAGGCTTAGATAAACCACCAAGGTACTAAAAAATACAGTCGCGATAATGCTTAGGCACTTTTCCAACTTAATAAACACGTAAATACTTGGTAATGGTTTTCATCCGACACTGCAATTTGCCATAGTGGTCCATTACTAACGCACTTCCTCGTATTTTTAATTGTAACGGCAAGTTTACTCAAAGTTTACTCTGGGGTAAAATAGGTTTAAATGTGGAAACGCTTCATCCAGTACCAGCAGATACCGAGAAGTCAGTATGGGCTGGATATTAAAAGCCTGGAAAATAATATATTGCTGTTTTTTGGCGCAGTAAAATACGCTCGCAAAGTCGTTATTTCTGGTAGTTCATAATACAGAATTACTACTAGAAGAACTTACGCACGTTGTTGTATATGTTATTATCGTTATTCATATACAAAATTAGAATCGACGACTTTTGCTTGACCGCCGGCGCCGATATACAGGGTGTCCATAAATCAGCGTCATCCCGTACTGTTTAATCTCCAATGAAACATCTTAAAATGTTCTATATATTACATATTTTCCAGTGCTCTAGATATTATAAAATAATTTATCATTAAATAATTCTAAATAATAATAAGTTATACAGTGCGTTGGAAAAGTAACGGATAAATGCAATATTTCTTAAGAGTGACGTTTGCATCTAAAATCCTAGGATGATTTTTACTTTTAATTCCGCTTATTTTGATGTAATATACAATAAAATGGCACTCTAGGTGTTCCGGATGCACGTCATCGGTAATTTTTTAAATAAACATATTTTTCCGGCAGTTTCTTGCAGACGAGCTCGACAATATAGCACATTTTATATTTATTTTGAGAAACACAGGTTTAAACGAATTAATAAAAATTTAATCATAACAATTCTACGAGTACACAAAAATGCCATACTGTGGCATGGAAAATAACAATTGGAAGACCCAATATTGTTACTAATACGAGAAAAATATTAATAAGAATGCAGTAAACAATGAACAACTTAACTCAAGGAAACTAAGAAGAAACCGTAGTAAGAAACAAAGAACAAAACAAAGAATAAATGAAAAAGAATAGGAACGTAGGTAAATAAATAAATATTAATCTAAACTAAATGTTCGAAATTGCGACCGTTCGCTCTTAAGCACAGCTCTAAATGATTGAATGTTTCCGCATACACATTATTTAAAACAATCGGAGACACTGCTCTTAGCAATGTGGTGCTGTATTCGTTCCTTCAGTTCTTCCAGATTCCTCGGTTTTGGGGAGTAAACTTTGCTTTTCACTTAACCCCAAAGGAATAAATCCAATGGGCTTAAATCAGGCGATCGAGCAGGCCATTCCACAGGCCTTCTTCGACCAATCAACCGCCCGGGGCATACATCGTGTAAATATTGACGGACATTTACTGCACAATGAGCGGGTGCTCCATCTTGCAGATACCAGTTCATTGGCTGGAACGTCTGGATCGTCAATATGTGGGAGCAAGTGTGAGGGGTTAAGTCGTTGCGGAGAAAATCTAGTAGAGAAAATATAAGTGTCTCCGGTTAAATTTCCTTCAAAGAAATATCGCCCCAAAATCCTACTTCCTATAATACCCGCCCATATATTTATTTTTTGTGGATATTGAGTGTGAGCCTCAATTGCCCAATTTGGCCTGTCACTATCCCAGTATCTGCAGTTTTGCCTATTCACGACGCCTCGTCTGCGTAAGGAAAACGTCGCCTCGTCCGAAAACAAAATCGAATTTGTTAAAAAAGTGGGATTTATGGAACTGAAAAATTTTATATTCCATATTCACCTGCAATTCTTCGCGTCGTCGAATGCCGGTTTTCATGGACCGTCAAAAAAACATTTAAACTATTTTCATCATTTACAACTCTGGTAGTCCACTTCTTGGAAGACCTCTGACAGTGCCATGCTCTCTATACTTCTCTTCAGTCCTGCTTACTATCGACTGACTGACGTTCTTAACTTCATATTTCGAATTGAACATATCACAGACTTCCTTATGTGTTCGGGTTAAATCACCGTAGCCCATCATGATTAATATTTCTATTCTTTCTTTTTCGAATAACATCTTTGCTTCTAATGATTAACAACAAATTTGACAGTGACAAAATTATTTACTGCCACCTTTGTGTTTTGTTTCAAGCGAGCCATAGCACACTTCCAATTGTTATTTTTAATGCAGCAGTATCGCATTTTTGTGTACTCATAGAGTACACATTTGTACTCATAGAGTACATTTTGTGTCATGATTAAATTTGATTAATTCGTTTAAACCTCCGCTTCTGAAAATAAATATAAAGTGTGCTATATTGCCCAACTCACTAAGAGTTCGTCTACGAAAATCTGACGGAAAAATATATTGTTGCTACTAAAAAAAATATCGATGACGTTACATCCGGAACACTTAGAGCACCATCTTATTGTACATTACATTAAAATAAGCGGAATTAGCCAATGCCACGTACTTGCGGATGTGTACATTTACGTATTAAGTTGCATCCATTATTTATATCTTATTAGGTCTTTCTTATGCTTATAAAATGTATTATATTTAATAAATTAGTTTCAACTAATGCGTTGTTGCTCATGCGATACTACTTTCCACGCCATGATTAAGACTTGAGGATACGTCCTGGAAGTATCATCTTACCACGGCCAAGTCTTATCCCGATCGCGAAGAGTGAGACTAGTTCGGTGGTGTTCGCAAACAACTTCCGGCACCAGGTCTCTGTTACAGAACAAAGAGTGAGACCTCTCTTTGGTAGCGCCATCCCTTATTATCACAGATATTAGCAACCCTACAAGTTACTTAACCTCAAGAATATCCAATACCTAGCCAACGCTTTGGATACTTGACAAGACAGCTTATACCTGACAGAATATCAAAATATGACCTTGGGATTTTTTTGTTTTTGATATATTGTCATATTTTGAGGAGCTTGTTTTCAAACTGCTATATGTCCGGCTAACTCACTTTCGAGGAAACCATAAAAAATGCTTACAGCCTCTAATTCTTCTTATCAGCTTTCATTTCATATTTTAAATTTTAGTCTAGTTATTTAGGAATGTTTGCAAGGTATTTCCGAAATATATTTTTTTTGTATTCAGAAAAAAATAATTTATTTTAATTTGTTGCATTTTGACAAAAAAACAGGACTTATTTCAGTTTGGAAAGGGAAGTTCCTGTTCGGAAACAACACCATGTGGGTAGTTCATTCTTTAATCAAGTAATCAGACAGAGCAATATAAAAAACAGAACAGTAGACATTATAGTCTCAACTCCATTCTGGCTCTAAACAAATGCCTCCTCCATGCTCTCTTCCACGCCTTCCATTCCTTCCATGCCTCTCGCCATACATCTCTCCATCCATTCTCCTTCCTCTCTATCCATCCTCTCCTTACATCCATGTCTCCGTCCATCCATCTCCATTCATCTCTTACACCCACCCATCACTCTCTCTCCCTCCCTCTCCCCAACTCTCTCTCTATCTCTTCCTCTCTGTCTCCATGTATCCATCTCTGTCCATCCATATATCCATCTCTCTCTCCATCCATTTCTCGATCCATCTCCTCATCCAACTCTCCATCCATCTCTCCATATATCCATACATCCATCCATCATTTCCATCTAACCTCTCCATCCATTCTCCATCCAGCCTCTCCATCCATTCTCTTCCATGCCTTCCATTCTCTCTTCCGTGCCTCTTCCATGCTCTTCATGCACAGTGCACTCCTATTTATGTTATATAAAATAAACACGAAACACAATGTTAACACTGTGAAACTTCTCACGGAACTGCGAGATTACGGAGGTTATTGGACTTAACTGATAACTTACGTTACGTTATGATAAGGGAAATTGACTAGTTCCAGTTTGAAAACTAAGATTTTTGGACTGGTTGCTTATATTAGACAAATTACAATATCAGTCCATGTTAGCGTTAATATCAAGCTTAATCTTGCAAGTTATCGTTAAGATATTTAGCGTGGGCATAGACAAAATATTGCTGTAGCAGCTTCCATTATCGAGAAATTGCGAATATAGGAAAAAGAGGAAACTATAAATTATGAAAAACCTTTAATTGCAGCATTACACTCTGTTGCGGGTAATAGCCCTTTTATCCTGGAAAATACGTTCTGCAAACTACCGAAACTTTGTGTATTATAAAGTTTCCGCTATGTATCTTAGACACCCAAAGTTCCTCGAAAAAGCAAACGCAGGATCATATATTCTCCCTTGTAATAATTAGATTTACATTTACGTTTATGCTGAAAATACAATATAATTTAATAACAAGTAACTTGAAAATGAGGAAATTAAGACGCGTTTATTTTCCAGCATATGATCAATAAATCGTTTTTATAAAAATGTACCATTGATGTACATATAATTATATCAAACATAACCTGACACCAAACACCGAGCAACCGATAACTGGACGGTTTTAGGGATAAAAAGCGATAGTAACGCTCGGCCCCTCTTATCAAGGTCACATCTTTGCCCAAGAATATTGGCGCAATGGACGCTTCAATCATTCTAAACTTACCGTGGAATCAGTAGATACGGTAGATAAGATACGATTTTTGAAGTATTATAGTTTTGCTAATATATAAATTGTTTACAATTCTTGACCTTTTTTTGCAGTTCAATTTTTGATTATACTAAAATGCGGTAGCAGTCGAATAGCCGCTGGTGCTGCAAAGAGCTTGTAGCAAATTTGATGATAGAGTATTTTGAGTCAGAACGTGAAAAATGGACCACCATTACTTTTGACTGCTGTTAGAGAAATAACTATTACTATTTAAACATTTAGTTTGTGCACTCTTCTTCTACTTGGCGAGTGGCAGCAGCACTAAAATTAAACATGTCTACGGTTATAAGAATAACGAACTGACTCCACCACAAAAAAGTTGTTATACTAATCACTAATCTGTAACAGTTCATATTAGTGAAATTAGGAATGCTATTTCTGTTTAATAGAAGTAAGTAGATATTATGAATTTAATAATAGCGCCAAGCATAAGCAATAGTGCATAAATTCAGGAAGATAATTGTGTTTCAGGAGAACACATAACTCGCTTATATCTATGGGAGCAACTAAAGCACAAGGAATTGTTTAACCTGTGCCACATATAATTGTACAGCTTATTAAAAGAAATTGGTTTTAAATGGAAAAAAGATGATCCAAGATGAGGCCTCATGGAACTTACTAATGTTGTTGCCCTAACACGAAATGAATTTTTAGATATTAAATAAAGAAAAGAACAAAGCTTTGTACCAGATTGTTTTCATAAATGGAACATTGTTTTTTGGTACGGTAAGACCTTCTTGGATAGATTAATATAAATTTTAATATAGAAAATGCTAGGAAAATGAAAAATAAATATAATAGTTTGAATTAACATTTATGTCTTCAATTTATTTACATCATATATTGCTAGCCGTCAACATTATATAAAGTTTAACGGTAATGTATCACAATTTTTTAAAGTTGACTGGGATGCCACAGGGGTATGTCCTCGGCCATGTGCTATTTATCGTTTATATAAATGATATGTCATTTAATTTATATTTTGAAGCAGTTCCTATACTGTATGCTGATGGTGCCATACTTTTAATTAGTGACGATTTATCTCCAAATCTATGCCATTATATTACAGACTCAAATCATTTAAAAAAAAATTGGACAGAAAGTTATTATCTTACTATCAATGAATATTAGACAAAAACTTTAAATTTCTCAACTCAAATGGATATTGAAAATAAGGCTGTCAAATGATGTATTAAACATTACCTTGAATTTTCAGTCATACACTGAACAGCATCCTAAACGGCTGTCAAGTGACATCTATATAATAAGACGAGAGCCAAAAACTGCAATATACTGCTTGATAATAGCTTACTTTTACAAAAATCCGGGACACCCCTGTTTCTGGTTTGCACGATTTTCGTAGCGACACTATTGTCACACCCCGTATATTCCAAATTTTTCGAAGCCCTTCGCAATATATGTTCTCTATGACAGTAGCAATGTATGGTTACCATCAAAAATCCTTCGCACGATATGTTCTCTATGATATGATGACAGTACTTATTTTTAACCATTTTAATACATTACCGTAACCATCGTGTTTTATTTATGGATGCCCATGGTACATTAAAAAACGATTTGATGTGAACAGAGTAACCAAGCACGATAGATTCATGCAGAAGTTTATGGGGTGCATTGCACAACATAAGCTCCTTGTTTGTTTTTTTTAATTTTATTTTTCCGTTGATTTTTGAGGAAAAAAGAATATATTTTTCATTTCGCAAATAATTTTTATTAAAATAATAAAAATAAAATAATAATAAATTTATTTAATTATGTCCTCTCTCCGAGTATCGTGGTCATTATTCCGAAAATTATCTTTCCGAATGTTTATATTTTTGTATAAATGGATTTTTCATCAAGGTGTCAGGAGAATTGTGACCTTGAAATTTTTTTCATTCTAAGGTGTCAGGAGAATTGTGACCTTGAAAATTTTTTTTTCTGCCCCGGACGCCCCCCCTCAGAAGGCGCGTCCACAGGTCTTACACCCTACGACATATTGCAAACCCGCCGCCCCTGTGTCTGTTCCCCTTTAGTTCAGATCCTGGGTACGCCTTGCCTATTCTACTGACAACAACCATCAGCCAAGACCGGGGGGGGGGGAGATGCGCAACTTGGCGTGATACTGCTCATATTTGTGGGGAGGGTATATACATAGATATTAGGGGTAAAGAGCGTTGGCCCCCTTTTATCGAGGTCACATCTTTAGTTAAGAATATTGGCACGTGCTGACAACAAAAATGTATAATACGTTTTTGTATTAATGCTCTTTAATTTTTGTAGGGGCAGTTTTTTTTGATAAAGTTAATATTTCATAGGAATTAGAAAAAACTATAAAACATTACTTTCTATCTAAGGTGGCGGCGCTGGCTCACCTAGAACTTTCTCGAACTTTTTATAATATATGTTCAATAGAAAGCCGAAATGAACATCCTTGTGAAATCAAAACTTCCGATGTATGCTTTTAAAACTCTCAACACGGATCTTCGTTGAATGGGCAATAAAGAAATATAGCATTATTCCAAAATTTACTATAGTTACTGATAAATCATAAAAAATAAAGTAAATGTAAATAACTAGATAAATAGATAAATAAGGAAATAAAAAAATTACTGATAGGAAGCTGTTTGTCGAAGAAAGCCACACCTGGCACATAGGCATAAACTATAAAAGGTAATAATAAACATTGGCTATTTGCATTCATAAAAAAATAATTTATTTCGGTGATATCGGGCACGAGGAGGCCGTTCTGGCCAGCCGGCACACCGATCCACCTGCTATTAATTCCGATGGGTCCATCCCTTTCTAAAACAAACTATAGAGCGCAGAAAAAGATCGTATTATGATCCCAGTTTATCTTTCAGGCCGCATTAGATCTAGTAGGCTTCGCTTCCCAGAGACCATAATTGATTACAGGACATGAGCATATTTCAGGGTAACGTAGGGTAACTTGGGTGACAAGATAAACTTACAATAAAGCGCAAATTAACGCATAAATTGGGATGGTGCACAATGAGTGAGTCCCAGGGGGCGCGATCCAGGTTCTTCCTATTTTTCAAGGGCGCTCACTCCGTGCCTGAAGGCAGTAACTCTTTAAACCTGCTGAATTATGGGCCATTTAAATGTTGAACCCTGTCTGTCTGGCTGCATGCACTCTGAGATTTGGATCCACCTGCTCCTTTAATTTAAATACCAACGACAGATTTAAAGCCATTAAACATTGTTCAGCGTGTTTTAATGGAACTATTACATCACTTTAATATTGTAATTAAATAAATGCAAAATTCTTATATTTATTTCCTCAATATTCTATATACAGTGTGTCCACGGATGTGGTTGAAAAGAGAGAAAACTTTTTTATTTGACATTTTACGAGAAAAATTATTCTTCGCAAAAAATTCTGCTTGTGTTTAAACCCAAAAAAATATCCTTTGGTTTGAGTTGAGAACTGAATTTCAAAACTATTACAGATAAGCTTAATTAAATTAGTAAATAACTGTTATTCAATATAACTCCCTTCAGTAAGTAAATAACCACCTCTGTATATTAAACATTTAAACTGAATAACAACAAAGTGTTTTACTAAATTTTGCGGTGTATGCGAGTAATCTCATTTTTACTTACTTGGTAGTAACGGACACCCTGTATATGTAAACCCGTATTAAAGATCATTTTTGTAGGTTTAACACAAGCAGAATTTTTTGTAAAGAATACCTTTTTTCCGTAAAATAATAGATAAAGAATTATTCGTCATTTTACGAAAAAAAAAGTATTCTTCGCAAAAAATTCTGCTTCGGTTTAGACTCGCTCGACTTCGCTCGACGCGCGTTTCGCCAACCAAGTTGGCATCATCCGGAGACGAATAAAAATGTACTTGAATCAAAGTAGATAGCAAAAAGAGTGGTTTTACATTTACTACATTTAATACATTTACATTTACTACATCTGATTGAAGTTAAAAAATATTACAGATGAACGTAAATTATTTAATAAAATCAATAAAGCAACTGTTATTCAATATAACTCCCTCCAATAAATAACCACCTTTGTACCTATGTTAAACATTTCCACTCCCTCTTTGAATGCTTCAGAATTCTATTGCATATGTAATTCAATATTCTCTAGCACATAGCTAAAGAAAGTAGTTGTTTTCAATAGGATCTACAAGATTTTATGCATTTTAAAGTTTAACATCTTCTGGATATCTGTATGCCTAATGCTTTTATATATATAATATGTTAAAATAGAACAAATATAAATAGTAGACTAGGTTTGTGTATTCTAATAATTTGAGTTCCGTCAAGAACTAATGTCATAAAATGTCACTGCAAGTGTTGGAGTATTAATATTTTAAATTCAAGTATAAATGATCAATGAAACAGGTCGTACACCACTCTGAACATCCTCAATAAAGGTGAAAGAACTTGTACAACTTCTATAAGTACATTCATTTCCATGTATGTCCAGTAATGAAATGCTACAATCCCAAGATTACTTTTCACTAAACAAATATGAATAGCAAAGAACTTCAAAGCTAATATATATATATATATATATATATATATATATATATATATATATATATATATATATATATATATATACATATATATATATATATATATATATATATATATATATATATATATATATATATATATATATATATATATATATATATATATATATATATATATATATATATATATATATATATATATATATATATATATATATATATATATATATATATATATATATATATATATATATATATATATATATATATGTATATATATATATATATATATATATGTTATATGAAACTCATAGCAGCTTACAATAACTTACATTTTATTATTTAGCGTTACTCAGATAAGATTTCCATATCAGTGCATATTATATGACACATCCTTTCTCATGGCATTATATTTCGCTTATCAGCAGATAATGCAGACTAGCCGTTGACCAAGCTGTCGCTTGCCCACCTGCATGCTGAACTTGCATTATATAGTTTATAAAAGAACATTTCAAAGCAAATTGTATTCAGTGTAGTATGACTCTACGTCAAGTGTAGAAAGACCAGTGTAGTAAACATCAAAATTAAACTCACTCACATTTTTCATTTCAAGTAATTCAAATAAAGTTTTTTTAAAAAGTTATTATTGTGGCAAGCAATATAACATATATATATATATATATATATATATATATATATATATATATATATATATATATATATATATATATATATATATATATTGTAATAATTTTTTTTAATATGTGCTCTTAATGCACCACGTTCGTGCGACAATTGTATTAATATTATATATGTGTATATATGTGAAGCCTCAGTGTTGGGTGACAATTATTGTGTTTTATAAGATTCGTGAGTGTAGTTATGCAGTGAAAGCACAGAATACACACACACACAAGTCACGGTCTCTATACTATTGCTAAATTTCCCTAGGCGCCAGTTCTATAAACATTTATTTATATTGAATTTTAAAAGTTCACTGCTGAGCATGAGTCCTCTACAGTCAAGTAGGGAAGGTTCTATTAGGTTACTTGGAATATTGAAACTAATTTGCTGGCAAATGATGCTTAGTAAATCTTATGGAGAACATGTCAGATGTTTAAACGTTGTTTAATGATATCAGGTTATTTTCCCACTCTTACATGAGAGTAATGATAACTCATAACTGTGGAACTTGGTTGTTTTATTAACAAAGAGAAATAAATGTCTATAAGACGGAAGTTTAACACAGTGAAGTAAATATGTCTATAAGACGGAAGTTTAAGACACAAAATGAAGTAAATATATCTATAGGACGGAAGTTTAACACACAAAATGAAGTGTGTGGTTAGCAAAATTATCTAGAAAAGTAGCAGCATGCTTAAGTGCATACAAGCAAATCGCAAAACTCTGTGAGGAGTAATATCTTAGAACACTTAATATTAAGACCTACGCCAAACTATGTAGTCTTACAACTAATTACATGGGCAGTGGTCCTCTCGTACAATGAATTCTTACTACTAAAAAAATTATTTTAAAATGTTGTTACCTTGCTACGTTCATATATATAATCCTTTCAGTTATCGAATCTCGATATATCGTGAACTTATAAACATAGGCATATTTCTGTAGAACTTTATAGAAATTGCACACGATATTAGATATATTGTGGGGTAAGTTTCCGATCAATATTACAACTAACATTACGCCTCTCTTCTCTTGTCATTATGATCAATATCAAACGGCATTGCGTATATATATAATAAGTTTCTTGGCTGTAAGTTCCGTCTTTATTGGAATTCCCCTATTGGAATTCCCCGAACACCGACCATTTTACAAATACAATGATCTAGATTTTATGACAGCATTGAGACGTGCTTACTATCTCAGGGAGCTTCTGGACATCGTCTATTCCCGTCGGTGAATTTCATTGTTCCGGGGAAGCGACTGCATTGTAAAAAAAATCAATTCATGGACACTGTTAAAATATTTCTTTTATAAAATCATATTGATGGTTATATTTTAACGAATTAAGGAACTAATATTCTGAATTAAGCATAATATATTTTACTGGTAATATTGGTATAACCGAATTGAGTGTTAAGAAATAAACATTGAACTGGTTTTAACTATATTGCTATCTACTTATAGTCCAGTATGTGTATCTACTTATAGTCCAGTATGTGTATGATGTTTGATGGATTTCACCCAAAAATTAGTTATAGGTATTTCAAAGTTGCACGTCATTGTAAGACAGTAGTAGAAATTGCAAGAAATCATCGTTTTTGAGAAAAGTCTATACAGCGAAATTTTTGAAAAAAGGATATATCCGTTTTCTCGATAATGTTGGTCTAAAATTCAAAATATCTCGAGGGCGGTGCATCGTATCGGAAAATACAAAAGGTGCATAACTAAATTCTCTACAAATTATCTTTTATAAAATTTTCCGATTTTGCTAACCGTTTTTTAAAAATCGAGAAAAACAAGAAAATAAATAAAGTATGACAAGTCTCGGAATATTATACCAATTGAAGACATAAGTCGATAAAGGTGTCATGTCACATTTTTTGAAAATAATACTTTTTGAAATTTTTTAACTTCCCTGGTATAGATCGAACCTCCCAATAATATTAAATCCTAGATTTGTAATGTTTCGAAGACATTTTTTGATGAGAAATGTGCTATGTCACACATAAAATGAAAATGTTTAGTGGATAAAGTTACATTTTTAGTAATTTTAGTGTTATGTTACATTTTTGATAATTTTTTTTCCCATTTTTACATATTTTTTACATAATAATCCTTTACATAATTTTTTACATTGGCTTTTCATTCCCAAAAAGTAGATACCTACTTTTAGACAGATAGACAGATAGGTAGACAAATATCCAAATTGATAGGAAAACATGTTTTGTGACAATGGATCTACAACAGAGCATGCCATTGCCGAAGTTCCGATCGACATCTAAGGGCTGTTATTTAAGGCAAATGTGCTTATATAACGTTTCTATCCACTGTGTCAAACATTCAGGCAACAAGTCATATTTTTTAACTGGACTTAAGATATTGCCAATAGACGCAATAATCAGTGGTGTAGCTAAAATTTTGATTAAGGGGGGGGGGGGCAAGAGGGTTGGAGAACTAAAATACAAAAGAAGAATACCTTTGAAAAATCATATTTAACATCTTTAAATAGGTACCTAATCCAAATTCTGACAGTTCATAAATATAGTTGCTAATTACCTAATGAAAGTGCCTTTTATTTAATAAAAAATATTGAGACTTGAAACAAAAATTTAAATAAAAATTCGAATTATGGGTATAGTATTTATGATTTCAGGGGGGCTACGCCACTGGCAGTAATTAGATATCTACCTGTCTGTTACGATTTTGCAAATTACTCAAAGAAGAGGATCCTAAAATCGACCATTTATTAATTTGGTCCGACTAATAAATGTGGAGGACAAACTTTTATATGCTTTGCATTTAACAATACTTAATATTAAAGTTTTTTAAAGAACTCGAGCATAAGCTTCCCGTGGTTGGATACAGCTTTCTTGATTCCGATAGAGACTTCAGACGCATCGCAGAGAATCATTAAATCCGTGAAAGAAAAAAAAAAGAGAAAAACAGATATTGCTCACAAAACAAAATCACATTTTTAGTTAAGTTTAAAAAAACACAATCAATAATTATCTTCATTGTATGAGTTTGTACTGCGTTTACATAAAATTAAATTTGAGTTAAAAGCTACTTGACTCTTTTATCCATCACGAAACTTATTACAGATTGAGTTTAAAGTTTGTGGAAAAGGTGTTATGTACACAAAAATCTAGTTTCACAAAATCTTGTGTTTTTTTAAAAATATTATGATAAATAAATGAAAATAGCCAAAAATTATATATTTTTTGAGATATTACTCATTTAAATTAAAAGCAAAAAAAAAAGTTCCAATACAAAACGCGGGTTGGTTATTTACTCAAAACTTTAAAATTGCGACATCATATCTTTATCCACTTATGTCTTCCATTGGTAAATGGAGATGTCAAGAACTGTTACTAAGAATACTAATTATTAAATCGTATTTTTGAGAAAAATGCGATTGTAGGAAGGTATTTCTCCGGCTTCATTATTCCAAAATGTCACTTGTTGATTGAAATATTATTCGAGAATATTATTTTGAAATAACAGTATTTAATGCAGCCCGCGAAAGATGTGTTACATCACGTTATTAAATTAGATGCTGCTTTGCGAGGACCTGCTTAATGAACTACCTACTTTTTACATTCAGAATAGGTAGGTATGTAAATCGCAGTCTTCGGTAAAAAAAACATATAATGTGAAGGAAACATCAAAAGATAGAATAATGCATTTTTGCTGAGTTTATAATGAGTCGTCTCTTTGTAGACATAGTATACAAAGTAGTATTTAAATAAAGCAATATTTTGTCGTAAAACTATGTTGCAAAGAATTACGAGTTTATAAAGTGGTGAACAAAGCAAGATAAAATATTCGTCAGTGCGAAGCCGTGAATATATAAAATCCGATTTTGATGATACATGGCATGTTACAAAGTAAAAAGGCAGTGTTCACAGACAGCGACGCGCTCTTGTATTTGAAATTCCACGTCCGTTTAAACATTTTATAACATTTCTAATATAAAACATCAACAGAGAAAAGAATAAAATTCCTATTAAGTAAATATAATTTTCAGACTAAAGTACTAGTATCATAATCACTAATGAAAGAGACAAAAACAAAGAAACAATTTTTTCCGTCGACCGTGTATTAACGAGGTTAATTAATGTATACAAAATCGTTTATCAATAACCCCTCTTAATGCATGATTTTCTATTAATAAACGATACATACATACGATACATGAAACATACGCATACATTTAAATTTCCAAATCAAGATGCCGTGTCATTAATCTGTCACTGTCAGTAATGTCATGCTTAATATTTGAAATATAGTTTTGTAAAACACCTTCTTCTGCCTCCTTACTTTCTGACAATGGTGCAGACTTTTCAGCCATTAAACGACTGGGTGGATGGAAATCCACTGCTGTTGCAGGATATATTGAAAATTCACTACAAAATAAAGTTGTCATAGCTAAAAAAATCTTCTGTGAAACTCGTAAAAACTGATCATTTATCTGTACAAACACAGTTTTGTGATACTTTATAATAATTAAAGAATAATTGAATTTGTACTTAGTTTTCTTGAAAAAAAATTTAAAATAAGATTTTCTCCACTTTATTCAAAGTAAGTACAGTCGACGGAAAAATTTTGTAACTAACTCGTATATTAAAACGCGATTAATAATCTCAACAATTAACGCGCTCGCTACGCTCGCGCGTAAAAATATCTCGATTATTAATCGCTGTCATTAATACACTAGTTCGTTAAGTAACTATTAATATCTTTTGGAAAACACAATAAACATTATGAAACCTAAGTATTCATCAGTAGTTGATGGCAAAACCATTACCTGCAATAATTTTTGCACACCACCTTCTGGGCATAGATAATATAAATAAATAAATAAATGGCCTTTATTAAAAATTGTATACCAATATAAATTTTATAAAAAAGGCTAGAAGAACCTTAGAAGAAATTACATATTTAAATATAACCTAAAAACCTGAATTAACTATACAAGAAAGAAACAAAAACAGACGAAATAATTAGTAGTTAATAATATGAACTAATAGTTTTTTAATACCAGGCATATAGCCTACTGTAAATGTGAAGATTTAATACATGAACTGACTAAAATAAAAATCAATATAATATTCACAAATCAATAATAATATTAAGAACAGTAATTTAACTTCAAGTAAAATAAAAACAAATAGAAAGCTAAAACCTACACTTCAAAATATTTACATACATATATACACATATATTCATACATACATACACATATTCATATACATGGATATAAGTATAATAGAAGAATAGTACAAAATCTAATACAAAATAGATAATATCAAGTATATCCATTTAATGAAAGAAAACACTTTAATGAAAGAAATGATTTCACTTTATTATGAAATTTATTTACAGGTTTTTAGGTTTTTAAGTTGATCCTCAAGAGAATTATACAATATTATTGCATTATATATGAATGATCGTCGAAACGAGGATTACCGATATCGAGGAAGAGCTAATTTCATAGTAAACCACAGATTTTTTTGTGGGTATTGTCTAATGATAAATGTTTCGTCAAGTTAAGGAGGAGAGAATGCTCAGTTGTATTTGTAAAGAGTTTTTATTTTTAGCCAGATTACCTATATAATTAATTTTGACTACTACTCAAAGCACCAAAAACGTATGAAAATAAACCTCATTAAAGCACTTAAGGCGCTTAAGGTGGGTGATAAAGGTTCAGAAATCAAATGCTACATGAACTTAGCATTATTTCGTTTGAAAATTCTTACCCTATATCGCTTATTAACAAAATTTTATTCAACATTCAACAAACTTTAGTAAATAGTCAAAATGAAATAATAGTCAACAAAGAATAGTTGAAAACACAGCGGAACAAAACACTGTCCGAAATGTGAATAATTTACTTCACAAAACGTTACCATACATCAATGATTTAACCCCCAGATTAGTCCCCCTTTTCAAGTTAAATCTACAGAAATTCCAAATGTCATTTATAAAATTAATTGTAACAATTGTGACAAAACGTATGTTGGACAACCGTCAGATTTCGCCATTAACGCCGGATTATAAAAGCGATTAGTAGACAGGTCAACTTTAGCGTTTTAGCCGAACATAATAATATAATCAAAACTTGCCACAAACCGGACTTACAAAATGCCACAGATTTAGCAACAGAAAATAATTATTTCAATCGCTTTTTTGGAAATAATCTTTATAAACAATGAACATAATCCCATAAATAAAAAACTGACATTAATAGACTTAGTAATATCTATACATACTTATTTAGATTGGAAGAAAACAATTTTCGCTCACTTCGAAATTCAAATTTGTCTCCATAAATTGCATTGGTACTGGTTAGGTTGACTAAAAACTCCCTAGACAATAAGATTACTTGAATTTTTATTACAGATTTCTTTAACAGTTTTTGTTACATTCCTAAACGTGTCTATTGATAATTATCATGGTGTGACTGTAAAATTTGATTACTCTGCAATAGTTTTAAATGTTTAAGTAATTCAGATATTTTAATTTTGTGACTCGTACTCTATGAACTACTATAGAGTAGAAATGTGCTTCGTCTTTTGACCCTTTTACATAATCTTACGTTAGTAAGAACTTTTTAGATCTTAATAATAGGTATTTAACACTATTGTACTAATTTAGATGCCTTGAGAAAGGAAATAAACATTTCCGAAAACGTGACAATACCAAAGGGTTTTCCTTATCGGCTTTCCATTCGGTTTCGACAATGAACTGTATAACATTATTGTATACGATACGTTTAACGTATATAGTATTTCGTCTATTTTATTATTATGTACTGAGATAAATAAGATCATCGACGTATCTTTTGATAAACGGAATATTATATGAAATTCTGGTTGAAACTTCCTTGAGTATCTACGTCGTCTATATAGTCGTATACAGTCGTCTAGTGCGAAATTGATAAGAATAGGAGATATAGTTGAACCCATAGGGGTGTCAAAAATCTACTTAAAATATGAATTTTCAAAAGCTAAATAGTTTGAGAGTCAAATATGAATTTTAATTTTTTTAAAAAGATCTAATTTTAAATTACAATGGTTTGATATTACGTTCTAATTTCTTGTGATATTCTTAATTACTGCTTGTAAAGGTAAATTTGTAAATAGAGATACAACGTGAAAGCTGATTAAAACGTAACCCTATGGTAGTTTATAATTGGTAATGAAATCACTGCAGGTGAAAGAATCTTTAACGTAGACATCATTTTCTACGTTATATGAGTTTGTTAAAATATTTAGTTAAATAAGTTAAAAATTTAGAAAGGTTGCCATTGGGACAATTAACCGAAGACACAATCGGTCTCATTGATAAGACAGGTTTGTATATTTTTGTTTTTAACATGTAGAAAAATAATTTAAAAGTGGAGCAAAATAATTCGGTATAAAATATTTTTGAGTTCCTAACGTCATCGCTAGAGGGCGCATTTGTTATGGTGTTCCAGCAAATCGTTAATTTCTCCAAATATCTTCGGTACAATGTGGGTCGGAAATACAGTTTCTGCAATCTCTGTTCGATCCTCCATAAATTTTGTTTCAATTTTTTTTCTAATTGCCATGGCAACAGAAGTGTGAAGGATAACAATTTGGAATTTTTTAAATGCTGTAACTTGAGTTTGCCTTATCCATCTACTTATTTTCATCAAAAATAAGTAGATGGATCTTTTGTCGAACTATCTATCTATTTTATCAACCTTATAGACATTATTATAGAGTTATCATCAACAGGTATTTTAGCTATAATTTTATGTTTTTCACGTATTTGTCTACACTGAGCATCTTAGCCCTTACATAAGAGATTATCTACACAACGAAAGGAAGTGAGGAGCTTATCTAATTTTAGTTTCCAATTTAGAGATATAAGCAATTTGTGATTGGTCTTCCATGGCTCACGCCGGGATCCGCAAAAACACTTGGCCCCGCTGGCTTTAGACGACTTCATAACTAATGGATGTCGCACCATTCCTTTCCGCACCGTAATTTCAACTCACTTCAGTGTTGTAGTTCTATCGCACTGTTAATCCCCAACAACAACTTTCAGACCCCAGCTGAAAGAGTTCGTCAAGTGCGCTCAGTGTTTTCTTTCTGTTTCTTTTAATCTCAGCCGTCTACCATCCAGGCACTTCCACTTCGTAAATCCTGCTCACACTTAACTTGTATTATAAGAGACTGCTTCGGACAAGCGAGGTAAATGCACGTGGGACCAGAAACTATTACAAAAAATTTAGATACTTGATTTTACGTATAACATGTAAAGTGCAAACGTCCTTATGAATAATTAAATACTGAAATAAATATCGTGTGTATGTTGAAACCCTAAACTATTATAGTAATAGAGAGCTAATAATTAACCTCAACACAGGGGTATTCTCCTAATAAACTTCGTAATTCGTCTGCCTTGGCTTGTGCTTAACAATTAGCAACTTAGGCCGTAATAATACTTGATAGTTAAATTCGTATGTACAAACATTCTCACCGAACAAATCGCCTTACTGGTTATAATTTCCAACAGTTAGTTTATAATGGGGTTCAGCATTACTGGAGTAAAATGATGAATATGCATAACTAGTTATCGGATATCTCATCTAGCTGCGTCACAGTCGACGAGCTAGGGGTTGGGCGCGGGAATAATCGAACACACACTAACGCAAAACTGACACAAAAATCGGCCAAACTGAAACAAGAAGGTTTCTCCAGCGCCAAATGGATCCATACCCTCCTTTTAGTAAGTTGTAAAAAGGTACACGGCTACGAGCGTCGAGTTTCGGGGGGAAGGAGTGGAAAGAAGGGGTAAATGGTAATTTTTTACAATTTTCTGCAAATGTCTCGAAAAATACGCGGCCTGGCGCAAATGTCATCCTATACGAATTATCTACATTAAATTTCGAACAAAAAGTGCATTATATATACATAATTATGATAAAGTGAACGGTTACGGAGATATGTAGCAAAAGTGACTAAATTTCCCGAATCCGATCGGTGCATAGAGCTGTGACGCAGAATGAAATCGTAAAACACGCGACTGCCAAACAACACTCTTATAGAACTTACCATGAAGTGCGGCAACGGCTCAATGAGCAGAAAGATGAGCAGGAGAAGAAGTGAATAATGATCTTCAACAGGACGAAGAACAAGAAGATTTGTTTTCTCCCACCAGACTGAGTGAACTCTGATGCCGAGTGTATTTGATGCTGACTCATAATGAAATTAACGATTCATTATAATATCTATAACATTTTTATTATTTTGCGTCGTCGTTTCCATATATATTTTTTAATATATTCCCTTGTTTTGCACATGAGCTTCCTACTCATGAATTTTTTTTAACGAGATAAGGACAAATTATGGCGATCATTTGATATATCATTTGGATATCAGAAATCTATGGTAAATTAGAGCAAAAAGTGGGTAGAATGAACTAATAACTTGTATTGGACATATTTACAGTCATGAAAACTATGGGTGTAATATGTATCTGCATATATGTATACATTCTACATACCTACATTATTATAGCAATCATAGTACCATCAATTAATAATAATAATAATAATAACAATGTTTATTCATCTTTGATACAATAATGGTATAATCTATAATACAAATTATAGGAATAAACATTAGTAGGTAATCACAGAAGTATCGATAGATACTTGTACGTGATAATGATACATTTCTGGTAAACAGAAATCAAATATATATATATACATATATATACACATATACACACATATATATACACATATATACACATACACATACACACACATATACACACACACACATATATATATTTTTAATTTAAATTATAATATGCATTACAGTAAATAGTTTACTATACTAAAATACGTTGATTGATTATATTACTAAATAACAATCTGTCATTTTGACTTATCCATAATTTTAGTCTGTTTTTGTAGTTCTTATAAGAATGTATATGTTGCATTTCTCTAGGGATAAGAATATACAATCTAGGTACCAGGTAAGTAGTACATCTTTGTCCAATTGTTTTCTCACAACGAGGGTATAATATAGTCTCAGGTCGGCGTGTATTATAAGGATGTTCATGGGGAGCTAAACTAATTTTGCCTTGTTTCAAAAAAAGCATTATTCTTAGAAAATACAGCTGCCTTAAGTCGAATATATTAGATTCCCTATATAATGAATTACTAGGATATAAAATATTTCTCTTATATATTATTCTTAAGATCCACTTTTGTACAACATGAACATCATAGAGATAACAGTCATACACACCTCCCCATCCTACGATACCATACGTTAATAACGATTGTATTAAAGAAAAATACATAATTCTCAATTGCTGAATATTCAAAAAATCTCTTAAGTATTTAAATTTAGGTATCAAACCCCTTATCCTTCCTACAAGCTGTTTCATTTGTAACTCCCACCTCATATGTCTGTCAATATGAACACCCAGATATTTTACTGAAGAAGATTCAAAAATTTGCATATTGTGACCTACGCTTAAAGGACCCAACGCAGGGAGACCTGTGTTATAAGAAACAAAAGGTAAGTACATTGTCTTTCCATAATTTAAGGTCAGCTTGTTATACTGCAACCATTTAACAATTTCTGGAAACTCATTTTCTATTTCTCGTTTTAGGTTTAGCCAGGAAGATGACGTATATATAACAGCTGTGTCGTCAGCAAAACTAATAATCTTACCACGTGTCTTAAGGCTCAATAAACTGTCGATGTAAATAGTGAAAAGGACTGGTCCCAATACCGTCCCTTGGGGAACACCATAGGTAACCGTCTGCAAATCACTCTGAACATCATCCAGTTGGACCAGCTGTTCTCTGTTTGATAGATAGCTTTCAAATATTTTATACGATTTTCCACGTATTCCGTATTTATTTAATTTATTCAACAGTCTTTTATGACATACCGTATCAAAGGCTTTAGAAAGGTCGAGAAATATGCTGATTATAGGAGTTTTTTTATCCAATGCCTCATAGACATATGATGTTAATTGATGAATCGCATCATCAGTCGATCGTCCCTCTCTAAAACCATATTGAGAGTTCGATAATATTTTATATTTGTTTAAGAAACTACGAAGTCGTTTGTTTATTACTTTTTCTAAAACCTTTGAAATGTTTGACAAAAGAGAAATTGGGCGATAGTTCCCTATATCTAATTTACTGCCACTTTTGTATAGTGGCTTTATCACAGCACATTTTAGAATTTTTGGAAAATATCCCTCCTCTAAAATATCCCTAATTGCTATGATATTACTGCCAAATACTTCAAGCATCGCTTTTTGAGCTTTTTCATTTAGTGATATGAAATCATTTATTAATTTCAAACATGTAGGGTGGTGTTCTAAGTGGCGTGTGACCATAAGAAGTGATGAGGTTATCTATTTTATAATTTTTTTCATCGCTGGGTGGCTTATGAAGTTGTACTAATTGGAAAAGTTAGTACAACAAGTACAAGTTAGTTATTATAAATGATGGAAAGAGATTTTATTTCCAATAATAATGTACTATTTTAATAGATTATTTTTACAAACACAATCAATTTGTCGTTTTTTTGCCGCATATTTGTCACTGTACAAGAACCAGCGGCCAAACCTTAGGTATGTAGGTGACTGTACAAAGTAGGTACAGATTGCAGAGTATCTATAAGGTACAGAAAACAGAGGTCAGACAGAGAATACAGTACACCAGAGTATGCGAAAATCTGGGAAAATAATTATTATATGTAATTAATAACGTCCCACGTCTCGTTATATTATATCAGAGGAAGCTAAACACACAGAAGAATAAAAGATATTAGTATTAGTATTAGTTAGTAGTAGGTATTTGGAAATATTGGTTCTTAGCGTATTCAAGCAGAAAACTTTTGAGATAACTGGCACACTATCTGGTTAATAGCTGTATCTGACAATGCATACGCGATGACGATGGAACTATTTGTCAAACCAACCCTCCGGAACCGGATGTAAGTTATCTTTGGAAGCGCGTTATATGTAATCTCACCTCTTTTGTCTTACCTTAATTCATCACTGGATTTCCTCCCTCGCGTTCTCGCGTACCTTATAACACATAAATCCTTCAGAGAAAACGTCGATATACCATTCACCATAGATTAAGGGTTATGCAGTCGTATATATCGGAAAGCGAATGCTTTGAAATTTAAGTTTTTCAATGACATTTCAGAACGAGAACGGGAAATATTGGAAATTATTTAATTTAATTTAGGGAATATCATTCTGGTAGTCGTGTATCTATATATGTAAAATACATTTTTCTTGCATTGTCTCTATTGGTGTATTATGACGCGTATTAGAACGATAAAATACGAAAAAGAACTAAAATAATATCTATAGAAGTTGGAAGATTGAGATTTTGTATATAATGTTGAAAGAATTTTGATGTTACGGATATTATTAGTTGCTGATAATAACCACTGTATTCCCAAGAAAAGTAACACTCGAAGTAGTTTCCACAAATACCAAAACACTTTTACTTTGCTCGACGCGCGTTTCGCCAACCAAGTTGGCATCATCCGGAGATGACTAAAACTGTTTTAATCGTCTACGGAAAATTAAAACAGTTTTTGAGAATATATAAAAGAGGTGATAGATATTTTGTACCAAAAAGCTAATAAATATGTATTTTTTCAAAAACCAGTTATAAATGCATTTGAAATTTAAGAGAGTGATTTAGATTAGGGAGTATAATTTGGTTTAACTACGTTTATAATGTAAAATAGAAGCCAAAGTTGAAATAAATGACATTAGATATTAAAGGTAAAAAGTGGAATTCTGCAAAATAAGAATCAAATCTCTATGTATGATTTTAATGTGTAATTTGGCCAGGGCCAAAGTGGTGACAGTTTATACTCTGTAAAAGAGATGTCGCTAATTGTCATATATTACAAATCATTATATTAGTCCAAATTACACGGTGGACCAAATTACGCGGACCTCCCTTATGGCTTTTTTCCGTAGAAAAGGTGTAAGAATAAGATTTATTCATTAAATATTTCAGTAGTTTACTGTCAAAAATGAAAGAAATAATTAAAAAAATTTAAATAAATAGTAATAGCTAACATTTAAGAGCTACGTAAAAACTAATATCAAATTATGACTTCTTACTCAAAATACCCCGGTTAAATAGTTATCAAATTTTGCACGAAAACTTTTTGTGTTTTTTAAAAAAAGATTTCTATTTCAACACCCTGTATCTCCATAACGAAGCATGTATAGAGGAGAATGTGCAAATATGGAATATGCTGGCAATATGTAATAGCGGCTGATTTTGAAAACGAAGTGTCTGCATCTATCGGCAAGCGGTTGAAGTTACTTATACAGTTCCTTCAAACGTTCGCAGAGGACTGGAAACATTTTCCTAAAATTTTTATAGTCTGGCGCACGTGGTATTGTGAACCGCGTCCACATAAAATTTTACTAGGCATGTACTGTAGTTATTATTGTATATATTTTTTTGTTTGAAGTTTTTATTGAAAGCTTTACGAGTGTGTTATTATAATAATATATGAATTGCTCTTTTAGAGGCCCAACAACTTTTCTATAATACCAATACCATTCCTAGGTAATTTTGTGGAGAATAGTTTTTGTTTTTCGCAATACCGTAAACCGTCAACAGAAAAATTATTTATATGAAAAATATTGTAACCCTTTCATTTTTCAATTATTATCCTATGAGAACTTGTTATATATGGAAATTTTAAGAAAATGTCAGGAACACAAATCGGTAGAACGACTTTTTTTCTTGCTGTAAAATGATAACGATCAAAATATTAGCCACTGTTTTTTTGGTAAACTGAAATAGCAGCTTTAATCCGCTAAAAACAACCTTACCCCTAAATTCAAGAAGGCGAAGAACTTGCAAGGAGTTGATGGCCGAAATCTAGGATTTAAGCAATCCGACTTACTTTCTTGGATTATTTATATTTAGCAAATACCAATGTTCGACAAAATTTTTACATGTTTTCACCACTCAGACTATAATGCATTCGTAAGTGTATTGTCTCTCAAAGAAAGATAAGTGCTCGAAGGAATGACGCTATTCATGTAGAAGTCGTAGCATAGAATTAGCTTTACCTATAACATATCATTTTTCCCGATGCAGATGTCGCTGCTATACTTACTTAATTCTCCAGTCACGCAACTTAACGTTTGCAACGTGATATAATCTAAAATATTGATCACGAGGGTTGTAAGAAATATGGAATACTAGTATTATATGGAAATATAGAATACGATTTGGACCCAGCAGATGATTCAGATGACGATATGGATGATATGCAGGACGTTCAAACCCTGACGATAGCGATGTAGTATGCACTTTTTGAGGTGAACTATTTTCAACAAGCCAAAGGGGTGAGTTATGGGCCCAGTGCCTCATGTGTTCCATGTAGGCACATAATCATAGGCACGTAATCATACAAAATCAGTTCGTAGATTTGTTTACATGTCTAGATGTGGCACATAAAGGTATTATAAGTATAATTATGTAGGTATTATATAATATATTTTCAAGTACCTACATATGTATTTCTTCAATAGTATTTAATATTGTTTGGTGGTTGAATTCCATTTTCGATACCCCGAATCTAACGGAACCGCTTTGAGTGTATCATCTCACCCCTGCAGATAAGGCAAAAAATGTGAGGTGAATCTTTGTTCAAGTATATAACGAATTTTGAGTTTCCATAGTTTCCGAGATATAAGTGAAAACCCGAAAAATTGACTTTCTACGTGCTCCCCTGCATCCCGCTCATTTCCTTAAAGTGGGGACTTTTAGTCCAAAGTTAAAGATTGCGTTCCCTCCATTTCTGTCGACACCTTCTTTTGAGCATTTATTGACTTGACTATTTCCGTTCATGAATCGAAATAGATTAAAAAATCCGCGTTACTATACATGCACTTACGAACTTGGTATATTTTATTACCACCGGGATACGGATATCTTTCGCTCGATATAAAATATCTCCCAGGCAAAAAATCTATTACGTTTCACAAATTGCCGAATATAACTCTAATAAATGTTCCATCATCATATGATAGGGTCGAATTTACGCACAGACAAATAAGGCATTTGTCTGGATTCCATCATTTTCGGAGGCCCGCATTTTCACAAAAATCTGTCTTCGGTCCATTTTTCTTACCTATGATATTCTAGAACATTTTACTGAATAAGTGCTTTTTGGATACAATATATTTTCACGCACGTTTTATTTTATTTATTAGAGCATGCAGACAATAAGTGGTTTCCAGATTGCCAGAAATACGGTTTTGGCTAGATTCATAGCTTTTAAATGCCTCATTTCCGTGACCGATGGCCCAAATAAAGTTTTTAGATGTTTTGGTTCTGGTTTTATTATTTTAAGTCTTTTTTAGTTAGAATTTAGAATATAAAACTTTCAGCAGGTAATATATTATAGATTGTATTAGACTTATTCATCAGTTTCCGTTCTTCATCGCCACTTCCAATTCTCCATACATCATAATATGTGGAGAGTCCATACATAATATATGTAATTTTCGGAGGCCGATCAGCTATTAAAAATCTAGAAAATGGTAATATGGTTCTGCTTAAGAAGATAATAATGCATAGCTTCTATATAATTAGACACGTTTTTCAGTTTACAATACAACAAATGTGTATGAGTGTCTTATTAGCTGCCAAAAATTTAAACATATGTCGAATATACTGGATTGTTTATCAGTCTTTTGCTTTCTCATATTATAGTATTTGTTATTCATCGTATAAGTCTTCGATCAAAAGTTTGCTTAGTATAATTACTGCATAATAGCATAATTTAAACTTTACTATATATACATTGTTATTTTAGTGCATTGTTATTATTATTGGTCTATTATTATATAGTAGTATTGTTGTTCCTGTCCTTCATTACTTATGCATTATATTGTTTGTATATTTAGGTAAATGCAGAGACAATATAAAATTATTTTGATCGGGCTATGTCTACATGAAATAGTTTTGAAATGGTTGTTTTGTTTATTATCAAAATGCAGCATTTTTACAGCATTATGTTATATTCTTGTTCTCTTATATTATTATGGAATACGGCAGATGTCGTGTGATATATTACAATACATTTCTATTTTAGTTTAATTGTTTATTAGGATTTTGTATTTGGTTTTGAATTTGGGCATACAAAAGTAATTGAAATTACATCATTTGATTAAGATATTTTCCTAAATACCATTAATTTTATAAAACTTTATATTAAACCTTTTCTTTTAACGGAAAAATAAAATATAATTGGTGTACAAATAAAAGCGTTTACATACATTCTGTAGACATGGTTGTCTACAGAAATTCCATCTGAGATCGTTTTAATTGAAGGATATCAGTTTTTTAGAAATGATCGACCTACTAGAGGTGGTGGAGTAGGGGTATACGTGAGTAATAAAATACAATGTAACTTAATTTCAGCTGACTTTCCTGAAAACGTTAATTTGGAGTATATGTTGGTTAACTTAAAAATTAATAAGGACAATATAGCGCTTTGTGTTTGTTATAGGCCTCCTTCAAGTAATTTGACAAACTGCGTTGACCGGTTGGATGATATTTTTTCAGTTCTTGCACCATCCTTTCATAAAATTATTTGTATAGGTGACTTTAATGTAAACTTTTTAAATTTTGTAAACCCAATCACAAATGCTTTAGATGCATACGGATTAGAACAAATTATTAACGAGCCTACCAGAACTACCCAATATTCCAGCAGTTTGTTTTAAATTGTAAAGATGTTGTTGCTTCAGCAGGGGTTGTCAATGCTGACTTGATATCTGATCACAGCTTAGTTTTTTGTGAATTATCATTACTTGTAGCAAAATGTAAAGCCAAATATATCACATTTAGGGATTTTAAAAATTTTAAATATGAACATTTTGATAGAGACTTGCAAGCGCTAGCGTGGGAGTTGATTTTATATGAAAATGATATTGAACATAAAATAAAACTTTTATCAGATTTTGTTACTGAATTTTTTAATACGCATGCTCCACTCAGGACTGTTCGTGTAACAAAGGGCAGAGCCCCATGGCTTACTATTAAAATAATGATGCGTGAGAGGGAGAAAGCATTAAATAAATTTAAAAATTCTAGATTAAATTCGGATTGGTTAAACTATAAAACGTTACGTAATTTAACTTTAACAGCAATTCGGAATGAGAAGAAGGCATATTTAACCAGTATTCATATGAAAAATGATGCTAAAGAAACTTTTAAAACTTTAAAAAATATGAATATTCAAAACAAACCTTCTAGAGAAATTCCTGCAAATTTAGCAAATCCTGATGAGATAAATAAGTACTTTTAATCAGTTTTTCTTCAGAAACATGAAGGAAAAGAACGAATAGTATTTTACAACTCAAATAGATAAAATACCGCTAATTTTGACTTTAAGCTAGCTAGTGTCAAACAGGTTAATACAATACTACATAGTTTAAAGTCAAATGCTCGGGGTAGTGATGCAATTAGTGCATCTATGCTAAAATATTGTAGTCCATTTATAGATAAGTATGTAACACATATCATTAATTGTTGTATCTAACGTGGATATTTTCCCAACATATGGAAGGAGGGTATAGTTGTACCTTTACCAAAAATTATTAATCCACTTACAATTTCTGATTTGAGACCAGTTAATATCTTGCCTTCAATATCTAAAATTTTAGAAAAAATAATGTATGAACAAATTCTCACATTTTTAAATGAAAATAATGTTTTATCTATTTTTCAATCTGGCTTCAGACAAGGTCATAGTACAGGATCGGCATTGGCACATATTACTGATGATATCATCACTGCGTGTGACCATCAAAAGGTAACAGCTATGGTACTACTAGACTACTCAAAAGCTTTTGACACAATAAATCATCTGTTATTATGTGCCAAATTAAAATATTACGGATTCAATGAAATTGGTGTAAATCTGGTGGAGTCTTATCTGACTGGTCGTACGCAGCGAGTCAAAATACACGATAAACTTTCCCAACCTTGCCATTTAGCTACTGGAGTCCCTCAGGGATCTATTTTGGGTCCTCTATTCTTTATTCTTTATACAACTGATATTTTAAATTCAATTAACGTTAAAAAGCACGCGTATGCTGAGGATACCCAGATTTATGAAAGTTTTTTAGTCGATGATGCTGTCACTGCTCAAAATGTAATTAATGAAAACCTGGAACGTGTGTTACAAATGTCTCTCAGTCACAACTTGACGTTAAATCCGAATAAATGTTGCGTTTTAATTTTTGGAAATAAAAGGAAAGTAGATTACGTAAAAAATAAATTAGAGGTAAAAATTAATAACGAAATTTTGACAATTCAATCTTCTGCAAGAAACTTAGGTGTATTATTCGACTCA